>APFE031508015.1:125159-140044 GCA_000404065.3 Pinus taeda
GTTGAGCCTCACTAGGTTGGTGCCAAGAATCTTCTGAGATGTCTTCAGGACACAATCTCTCATGGATTGAGATACACTGCCGGAAATATGAAACTGCATGATTATTCGAATGCTGATTAGGCAGGTAGTGTGGAGGATCACTGGAGCACTTTCTAGTTCTGTTTCTCTTTGGATTCTGCTTCGATATAATGGATGAGCAGGAAGCAGAAGTCGGTTGCCATAAGCACCACCGAGACCGAATACATATCTACGAGTATGATCTCGTATGAAGCTGCCTGGTTGGGGAAGCTCTTCAGTGAGCTGTTTGAACACATACCACTGTGATTCTCTGTAACAACTAGAGGTGGGTTTGATTATTGAGGAATCCCGTATTCGTTGATTGCTCCAACATATAGACATCATCCGGGATATGATAAGTCGATGACCAAGGAGGCTCCATCGCATTAACATGATGTACAGGTTGATACACCTTGTCAAAGCCCCGAGGAAAGATCTAATATGTGATTTTCCCAAACGACTTGGAGTTGTCAAGAAACCCTTGTAAAAAGGTCCTGCATGTTGCATACATTGAGCTCTGGGAGCTCTGAGGGCTTGCGGTTCTTACTAGAGCAACATACAACCACAAGGTGACTCACCCTCCCCTGGTGGTGCGCACTAGAACAAGATGATTCGCTCTCTTGTGGGACAAGATGATTCGCTCTCTTGTGTAGCAGGATGATTAGTTCTCCTGTGAGGCCTGGATTGATGTGTTCTCCTGTGAGGCCTGGATTGATGTGTTCTCCTGCGAGGCTTGGATTCATGTGTTCTCCATGGCGATTGTAGCAGGATTGATGTGTTCTCCATGGCGATTGTAGCAGGATTGATGTGTTCCCTTGTGAGGCCTAGATTCATGTGTTCTCCATGGCGATTGTAGAAGGATTGATGTGTTCTCCTTTGAGGATGGGATTGATTAAGTTCTCCTGTCGAGGCATCCTACCCATGCAGTTTGGGACTCATGGGAAGCACCTCTCATCTGATCAATGAGCGGGGAAATGAAGTTAGGGACCATAGTAGTACCGATGGATGCATTGCTGTATCTACCGTACTCCCTATGCTAGGATGACCTCCATTGATCTGGGATCAATGATATTGGTCTAAGACCAGTGGTAGGAGCTGTACCATACTATGACGCTGACTTCGGGTCGGTTGAGACTGGTCTGGGACCAGTGGTACATACTCTGAGATTGACTTCGTGTCCATGCAGCACTAGTCTGGGACCAGTGAGAGTGGTACATACTATGACGTTGACTTCGGGTTGGTTGACACTGGTCTGGGACCAGTGGTACACTTTTTGAGACTGCGATACTGGTCTGGGACTAGTGGTAGGAGTGGTACCTACTATGAAGCTGACTTCGGGTCAGTTGAGACTGGTCTGGGATCAGTGGTACGCACTCTAAGACTGACTTTGAGTCAGTGGAGGATGACACTGGTCTGGGACCAGTGGTAGGAGTTGTACCCACTATGACACTGACTTCGGGTTGGTTGAGACTGGTCTGGGACCAGTGGTACATACTTTGAGACTGACTTTGAGTCAGTATTATACATCCTCGATCATTTCTTCTTTTTCATAATTCAGACAAAAGCAGAGCATAACAGAACAAAGCAGAGCAGAATAGAGCAGAGCAGTACAGATCAGTTCAGGGCAGAAACAAGTTAAAGCAGAACAGGCAGAGTAGAGCAGAGCGGGGCAAGGGTCAGGCTGTACAGGGTAGTGCATTTGATGGATGAATAGTAGCGACCGATAGACAGATTGCGGATGGAGTTCTCCCTAGTTGAGAGGGAGTGTTAAATTGGCAACTAGGGCCAAACTCCATGAGGGACGTCTCATTCATGGCTGCTAATATTTTTATTAGATTCCTTTCGTTGAGAGGTGTAGGATTGATCTAAAGATCATCCGATTTCGATAAGTATTTATGGAGATATGAATCTATTTTGATTATGGAGTAATTATCTAGCCGACCTACAACTCATGTAGGCTCAGAAGCCCAACAGTCGCATCTATTCAAACATCATCAATTGTGTATAAATACAGGAGGACTTTTCCTCATTTGCACTCACTCATCTCATCACATCTCTCTCTCTCTCCTGCGCAGAAAAGAGGGTCTTCTCTACTGTGCATAAAACAGTCTCTCTCTCACACATGTGGAAGGAAGCTGCTGAAACTGAAGCTGCAACTGCAGATCCAAAGTTTGACCAGTGTGGACCATCAAACTTCCTCTTTTGAATTGCGTTGTAGGTTCATCTGCACCTCCTCTGAAGGCTGCAACTTTTGGTGGTGGAATCAAGCCGATCCGATGGTCGGTTTGTGAGATATCGACTGCCCTAGTTTTGGTGATGAAGCCGCTAATGTTGATGCTACTGATCTAGGGTTTACTACTGCTGATATAAATCAGATTTATTGTACTATTTCTCTCTGCTGAATTATTGAAGATAAAAGAAGATTTGATCAAAGGGTTTCCCCACACATTATGGGGTTTGTCCTTGGCTAGCCACCACATCTTGTGTCTCTTGTCTTGGCTTGTTTTCTGTCGATTGTTTAATGTTCTATCTGCACTTTACTTTATGTACATGTGATTGCTAATCTGTGGAATATAATAAGAAAAAGAAGTAAACTGTTATAAGCATAGAACATACCATAACTTAACACCAGTTGACCTTGTTGTCGCGCAAAGTGTCTAGGCACCGCGACAATGCTCAGAATAAGTGTTGTCACTCTAATCCTTATTCACTCTGTTTAGACTCTCCCCTAGACAAGTCAATGGGGGTAGTCCCTAGGGTGAATGAATGAGGGTAGCTTGTGGAACACAGGGTCTATGAGACTTAAGGATGAACAACTTGATGATTATAAAACAAGTCCTGGTTAACCGAGATGATAGATCAAACAACTAAGACGAATAAGACACAACCACAAGATATAAATGATGATAGACCAGTGCCTTTATATTCAATTAAGCATAGACTAAATAAAAACAAGTTATCTAGAGCAATTTATAAATGTGGCAAAAGTGACGATTATGAACGATTAAATGTAGACGACCAAAACTTTAACATGCAATATATTCTAGCAATGAAATATCGTGAAGAATTATGAAAATTAACTTCTAAGCAACGATTCTAGTTTTAAAATGATTTTCTGCAATAATCCAGATCTAGAATTTATTTTTCTATAGTCAATTTGTAGATATGATTCTGAAACATTAATCATGTTTGACAATAGAGAAATCAATACCACAAAATTCTACACTTGAAATGTTACACTTAACACAAAAAGACACCATGGAACTTTAGATTAGAATTTTAATTATCCCTTAGGTAAATTTTTAATGTGTTGAGCTTATGAAGCAAATTTAATGTGGCAATTAAATTTTTTAATGTGACCAAAAATAAAGATCAGAAGTACTTAATTAAATTTTACTTTTATTTGGGCCGTAGGCCACATAAAAATTAAGTTTTTTTAAATGTGAGGGCACAAATTCTCCTTTTGATTTAATTCCTTAGCAATTTCAAAGGCACAATTTTTTTTTTAGGTTTTTAATTTTTTAAATCAAAATAAAAATAAAAAAATAAAAAATCAAAACATAAAAATCAAAGTCATGAAAAAAATTAAAACAAAAAAAACAAAATCAAAACAAAAATAAAAAGGAAATGGAGAAACTAGAATCAAAACAAAAAATCGAATTAAAAATAAATCTAACCAAAGTAACAAAGGTAAAAAACATCAAATTAAAAAAAAAGAAAATGCACTAACCCTATTGCATTCACAAAATATAACAAAACAAAGAAAACGAAATCGAATTGTTTGAGTGTGTGCAGGTGTGACGGTGGAGGGTCGAGAGGAATTCTAGCAGCGAAGGAAGACTATAGGTTAGGAAGGGATGCCTACAGGGAGCCACGAAAGCATATGGAGATCAAGGGCAACTTTGAAGAGGGAAGGAGAGGAGCCTGCGAGCAAGCTTTAGTGGTGGATGGACCTCAAAGAAAGGAGAACATGCGAAGTGCGTTGTGTTTTGGTGCTGGAGCAGCGAAAAGGGAGCGCAACAAGGAGGGCACAAAGATGGAGCCATGGATGAGAAAAATGTAGGCACCAACTGAAGAGCTGCTTTGGTCGCCGGTTTGCAGGTTGAAGGAGGATGCAAGATGTAGTGATGGCGTAAGGGAGAAGATCCAAGGAATGCAGTGAGAAGGGATCCGTGGGAAAAATTGGCAGCGAAATAGAGGAGAGAGCAAAAAATAAAAAATAAAAAAACGTAGGTTGAAGGAGCTGCTGTAACTTAGGGAAAATTTCGAATTTTGCAGTGAGAGGTTTCAATGTGTGTAAGTCGAAGAGGTAGTGAGCCAAGCGAGCTGGAAAAAAAATGCAGCAAATAGAAGGGCTATGATTTTGGCGGCAAAAGAAGAAATAGAGTTTCCAAACCTCTCCCTCAAAAAGTCTTACAATTTTTTTTTTTGAAATTTTTAAACGTGCTAAAGAAAAACCCTTGGAGAAATATGCTGACAAACCCCAAGGATCCAAATCTTACCCTCCAGGGCCTAGATCTGAACTCTACACAAATTTTCTCTTTAGATTTGCAGCTACACAATGAAAAGAAAACACCCAAATGATATACACAATGATGCAATTAAAAAAAACCCAAAAACCTAGTTAAATTACGATAAGTACAAGCTGAAGGCTCTAATTAGGCAGATCTATTATTATGCTGCACATAAATTAAAAGGTTTTTAAAATTTTAAAGAGGTGCTAACTTGAAACCCTTCGTGCATCACCAACAACAATCTTATGATAAGCCCAGAGTTAATTTAGTTGGGCTCTTCGGAAAATATCGATTGAGAGTTGGCTGGTTCAACTGAAAACTTCCCCTAATGCCCAATGATCTAAATCAAGATTTCCTCACAAAACTCAATCTAGCCATAAAAAATGGAGCGAGAAAATAATAATAAAATTCAGACAAATAGAGATACCTGTTATTGTGTTCAAAATTTAAATTATTATTCAAACCCCAATGAGTGAGCAAGATACCTATAGTCAAATCACTCTTTAAAAGCTATCATCAATGGCTTTAAAAAAAATTATGCATGAAAATAACACATCTTACAGTATTCCCATGAAGAGTAACAACAACATAATTTAACCCCAAAGTCTTTCTTTATTATCCAGAAAAAAGATTACACCACTGCTTCTTGTTAAGCACACGATTCAGAGATTAGATGGATCGACTGACAAATGACCTCCTATTTAAAAATAGATCATCCAACGGCTAGTTCGAGTGATCCTTTTCAAAGCAATCTCGACTGTTGATGAAGATTAAAATTTCTTTTAATCTCATCCTTTGAAATCTTTAAATATTGAGGAAATTTGAAATTTTTATTTAAATGCATTTTAATTAACTCAAAAATAGAATTTTTGAGTTAATTTCTCCAAAATTTTGACTTTGACTCAACCCTCAAGCATATTATTTTTCCCCATTGCATTTTTGAATGATTAACAGAGTTTTCCCCGCCAGTCTTACCCCAAAGCTGGAATGGATTTTGTTGCTAGGATCTTAGGTGCGTCCTAGTTTTCTAGATCGAGTTTATGTAAAAGTAATTTGGGAATAATCCTAACTATTTGGTTAGATTATTTTATTACAAATTACTTGGTTTGTTGGATTATATTTGTGTCGCAAAAATGGGTAATCTGTGAGTCTTACAAATGGGTTTTCCCCCAAAATTTAATTAATTAACCTATGAGGCGATAAATTAATTTTCCATCTCTAAAGACACTTTACATCATGATTTACATATTTTTTACATCATAAGGGGAAAAACCCATTTGTAATAGACCTTCACAGATTACCCATTTCTGCGACATAAGTATAATCCAACATGCCAAGTAATTTGTAATAAAATAATCTAACCAAATAGTTATGATTATTCCCAAATTACTTTTACATAGACTCGATCTAGAACACTAGGACTCACTTAAGATCCTAGCAACAAAATCCATTCCAACTTTGGGGTAAGACTGGAGGGGAAAACTCTGCCGATCAGCCAAAAATGAATCGGTGAGACGAAAAACCTTCTAGAATGGAGATCGTGTTAAATTTTAGGTATGTTCTATGCTTAGAACAATTTACTTCAATTTTTCCATTTAGCTCAATATCAATTCCAGATTAGCAATCACATCAGCATGATAGTAAAGTGCAGATAGAACATAAACATAAACATAAGACAACAAGCCAAGACAAGAGGACACAAGATGTGGCGCCAGCCAGGGACAAACCCCAATGTGGGGAAACCCTTGATCAAATCTTCTTATATTGTCAATAGTTCAACAAAGAGAGGGAGAGATAGTACATATATATCAGAAGTCAACACTTTGACTTGACAAAATAGAAGGTCAAACATCTGAGATCTTCACCATGAAGATGACACAATAGTTCTGAAGACAAGGACTGCAAATTTGAAATCAAGTGAAGGCACTCTTATCAGATCTCATTCTTCAACGGATTCTCCAAGGTGATTACATCACCATGTTGCATCCATCATCACTACGCTGCACTTCATCACTATGTTGCACTTCATCATTGTGCATGCTACACTTCATCACTATGATGCATTCATCATCACTATGCTGCACTTCATCACTATGATGCACTTCATCACTATGTTGCACTCATCATCACTATGCTGCACTTCATGACTATGCTGTAACAGAGGTACCTTACCGTACCTCATCCGAGATTTCCAACCTCCGAGAAGGACATCCTAAACTGTCCTCTATAATACAGATCTTTGCTCCATCCATGACTTCACCTAGTCACCGAGATCCTACACCCAAGTTTGTAGCTATGCCGAGACTATAATAACATCTTCAGGAGATTACTGTTACAGGTCTTAAGGCCTTTCTGCTCCATCCTTTTGATGTTGAGACAAGACAACACCTATAGTTATGCTGCCTAGACATATGCCGAGATTATCATCAACGTTCTTTGCTTCATTCGTCCGAGAACACCATCTTCAGATCAGAGGTATGCCGAGAGAGGATACTGCTCCTTGTCATGCGAGGCTAATGTATCATTGATGCCAAGGTTGTCAACAAGAAGTCAGATTCATTCCAAGAATGTATTGAGACCAGCCTTCACTCCCTGTTGCGTCCTTATCCAAGGGTATTTTTGCTCCATATATCCAAGTTTATGACTGCACCTAGGACATCTCCTTACCTGCGTTAAAGCCTCTCCTAGGACTGCATAGGAGCCTCCTTTAGTTCAACATAGGTGCTTCTCTTCAATGAGATAGTCCTCCTCCAAGAAAACGTCCATAGGGCCTGCGTCTAGATGTCTTAGGGCATTGAATAGGTCTCTTTAGATAGCGTCTAGGTCTTCTCCTCTATGACTATGTTAAGCCTTTTCCATGAAAACTTTTAAGGTCATCTCCATGACAGCGTTTAAGGCTTCTTGCATTGCTGCGTTAGGGCTTCTTCATCACTGAGTTAAGGGTTGTCCTCCCTGAGAACGTTAAGGAGATAGGGCATCTCCTCTAGGGCAGCGTATACTCTTGGTGACTTCTCCTTCCACCAAAACCCAAACGAGTGTAGAGGAAGAGATCACAAGAGGTGTGTCTAAAATGATTTGCAAGCCACCTCTATTTATAGGGCAACATTGAGGTTGAGTGGGGGTAATTAGGTTGCTGGCCGACTTTGACGAATTGTCACATAACACAAATAAATTCATATCTCCTTGAATACATGTTGGAATCGGATGATCTTTAGATCAATCCTACACCTCTCGATGAGAGGAATCCAAGAAAAATATCAGCTGCCATACATAAGGTGACCCACATGGAGTGTGGCCCTGGTTGCCAATTTTAACAGATTGTCACTAGAAAGGTAGGTTTACCTAGATCGTTACATACATGACACGGGTTTGCTGAGATTATTTACATCATATACATGCAGAATGAGTTTACATTATAACACGATGATTAGGCTGATGATGATAGTTGGATGATATGGACACATCAATCAGTCGCTATCCCTTTTGCGAAAAAAAGGGGGTGTACTACTATGGGATGTTGACACGTAGTGGTCAACAAGCCCCAATTTGTGCGTTGACCTCTAACTGGTTGGAAAATATCTCCTAGAAAATATCCTTCCCACCAGGTTACTTCCTCCCAAAATTTCCCTTATTCCTCCGTAGCCACACCACAAATTCTCCTTGCCCAAGTGGCTGTGCAACAATGCCTAGTGAGCCCTTACACAGGCCAAGAATTGGAGCAACTCAGCTCTCCCAAACGCTTCACCAACAGACCTAGAAGTTGACAGGAAACTCCAACCCTATTTGTGGAATAATTCTTTGCTAATTGGCTAGCCCAAATTACCTTTTTGCTGGCCCTTCCAAGAGCCACGAATTTCTCTCCTGAGCCCAAGGGAAACTCACTCCAACTGAAGGAAATGATTTTAAATATTCCCAATGGAAACTCTGAATTGAGCTCCCCAAATTGCCTCGCTAGGGAGACACTCTAGGTTCTTCGAGATGAGGGTGAAATTCCTGCTCGGGAAATCCTTGTGCTAAACAACACGGGTTGTCTTGCTTTAGCATCTCAAGAGAATTAGTGGTTAAAGTTAAAATGATCCAAGATGACCCCAGATGAGAGCCTCCTTGTTCTATTTATAATTGTTGGCCTCTCTCTCCCTTGATGGCCCCCACTCTCCACTAGTTCACTCCCTTTCTTTTTCTCTCTCTTGCTCCACAAGTGCACATTCCCTTTTTTTCTCTCTTGTGGTCCCCACCCGCCAATGAGTTGCAATCTTGCCTTTTCACCTAAGTTCCTCAAGCCGAATCATTTCCAAAACTTGAACTACAAAATTGTGCTATGCCTAGCACCTCCTCAATAAACTCTGTTGGTCTCCTAAAATGAACAACCAAAATTGGGGATATGATAACAACGTACGACCCCTTTCCATAGTCAAGAACTCCGCCTTTTTAGCAGAAAACTCGACCTTTTTTCCTGTTCATTCAACTAGGAGTACACCTCTCCTCAGTTGCTTGACTTTTCTGTTTTTCAACCAAGTGCACCATCTTCTCTCCCACTTAAAGTGATTTCGAAAATAATGTGTCCTTCACTCATTTATTCCAGCAGTTTATAATTTTTCTAAAGCCAAATACCATAGGTCATCAGAATACCATGGATAATACCATGGGTCATCATTTAGTCTATGTTTACATTAATTAATTAAATGAATGTATGTTTTCCTAAGTAAAACTTAGGAATAATCAAAACTGCTGAAATAAGTGATTATTAAGCTGTCTTTTGCATGCCTGGATACAAGGCCTATGCAGAGACAGCTGTCCAAGCTACAATTTTTAACATTGGCCTATTCTTTCCTCATTCGTGGACATCAATAAAATGATCTTTATCTTCATTTTTTAAAACTCCAGGTAACATATCATACAGAAAACCCCTGAACACTTCCCTTCATTGTGAGGATGGTACGTCGGGTAAATGTTGGATTCTTTAAGGCACAATGCCACCCCAATAACAAGGTTTTAAAGCCTTTATAGCAATATACTCATTTTGAGCTCAACATGTCACTTACGGGAATAGAACATGGGTGGGGAGGATAACACTCTATCCCACAATGACTTGGGCTAGACCCAATTGACAAAATGATCTTATCTTATCGAAGCAAAATTTTTATTTCCAGTTCAACACCCACAGCATAACCAGGGCTATGTTTCACAAGGCCCAGATTTTGAAAGTTTCCTTCAGGTAATTGAGGCTTTAGCTTTCCAAAAGTTTTATCCAACATTTACAAGTAATAACTTTCAAATAATGGTCACCATGTCATTGTTGGCCTGAGGTGGGGCTAGTAAACTAGGATAACTTATGTCTTAGAGTACCTCAACAGGTAATGCACTCATAAATCAGAATGTCAAAATTTGTCTATTTTGTTCAATTCTTATGTGGGTCACAGGAGAGGGCCAATTGATTTATAAAACTGGACTGAGTCGTGTTGATATCATGTTTACTCGATGACAATGTACTATCGAACATGGGGTAATATAATTCTTTGACCTAACCAAAATAAACAGTAATAAATTGACAGGAAAAAGGACAATAGAAACCGTTTAGAACACAGCAAAAACATCAAGCAATTTGCATGTGCTCAAGTGAAATATAATGAACTTTCTGATGAACCCAAGTACTAAAATTTAATTTAGAAATGCCTGTATTATGTGTTAGTGCTCACCATTGGCTTTCTGTTACAGGTTAAACCTGAAGACATGGATGCTTATGCACCTAAAGATCTCCTTGTTGTGACAACAGGATCACAGGTAGTGTTTCTGAGTATAGCATTTGGTTAAATCCATATCCTGTCAAGGTCTTCCCATTAAACTTAATGTAAAGCCATTTTGAGACAGGCAGAACCTCGTGCAGCTCTGAATCTTGCATCATTTGGAAGCAGTCACTCTCTCAAGCTTAACAAAGATGATCTGGTATTGTATTCTGCTAAGGTATGTATTTTGATTTTGTTGTTTTATATGTTTCCTTGTACTTCTAGTTCTATCTGGACCATTTTGCAAGAAATGAGAAAGTTAAAAGTAGATGCATTGCAGAAGAACATTACAAATCTCAAAAGAATGTCAAAATTAAATTTTAATGTTCCAGGTCACTTTTGCAACTTGCCCCCACTTGAATGTACACTACCTGTTCTACTGTGCATTTTGAACCTCTTTTATCTAGAGAGTCTTCAGCTTTGTTAAAGGCGTTTTGTACCTGGGAATGTTTAGACATATTTAGGAAATTCTGTTGGTGAGGTTTTGGGGATGAATTATTTTGAACTATGGAAGTAATAGAAAAAGAATGAACTAGTTGTAAGTAGAGCTGAATTGGAATTAAAATCTGATAAACTGGAGTCATATATTTATGACCCAATGTTATGCAATGGGCACAAGGTTCATACTGTTGATCATGAGTTAGAAAGTGTTGAAATCAGTGTTGTAGGAGTTGGCGAATCGTGAGTCAAGCCAAGGCCATCCTGAAACCATTCCTTGGTGAAAATTCGGCCAGAAACTGAAACTTGGCAAAACTCACCCAGTGTTCACTTTGTTGTCACACAAAGTGTCTAGGTACTGCGACAATGCTCAGAGTAAGGGCTGTCACTTTAATTCTTAGTCACTCCGTTTAGACTCTTTTCTAGACAAGTCAAGGGGGGGTAGTTCCTAAGGTGAATGAATGAGAATAGTCTGTGGAACATAGAGTCTAGGAGACTTGAAGATGGACAACTTGACGAATGTAACTGAGTCTTGGTTAACTGAGATGAATAGATCAAACACTAACACAACCAAGACACGACCACAAGATAGAAATGATTATAGATCAGTGCCTTTATATTCAATTAACCCTAGACTAAGTAAAAACAAGTTATCTAGAGCATTTTATGAATGTGACGAATTGCGACAATTATGAATGATCAAATTCGAACGCTGAAAACTTTATCATGAAAGAGATTCCAGATTTAAAATAATTTTCATTAAGAACTCAGATCTAGAACAATTTTCCAATAGGCAATATAATTTTTAAAACATTCATCGCACTTGCCAATAGAGAAATCACTACCACAAAAATTAAAATTTTACATTTAACACCAATGATACCAAGGAACCTTAAATTTGAATGTCAATTATCCCTTAGGCAACTAATTTAATGTGGTAAAATGAAGAGATTAAATTTTTAATGTGACCAAAAATAATAAAATCAAAAGGACTTGATAAATTGAAGTTTTAATGGGCCATAGGCCACATTAAATTTTTTAATGTGAAAACGCAAAACTTTCTTTGATTTAATTCTTTTAGGAATTTTAAAGTCACATAAATGAAAATTTTTAATTTTTAATTTTTTTTAGATTTTTTAAATGTTTTTTTAATTTTTTTAGATTTTAAATGTTTAAAAAAATAAAATAAAAAAAATTAAAACACAATTCTAATTTGTTGGAAAACAGGGCGGGGGGGGGGGGGTGAATCAGTGTTTCTTTTTAATTATTCATTTTTTTCACCAAAACATTTATATATGGAACACATAAATAGATAGCTGGAATAAATGCTTTTATTAACACAAACAGTGCAATGAAATAGATACAATATATAAATGGTTGCAATCAGTTGCCAAGCACCAACTTGGACTTTAGTGAGGCTCCAACGTTCAAAGCACCAACTCTATTTTGCCAAGGCAATAGTTCTGCACTTAGGAGCACCAACTCCCAAGGATTCCAATCCTTTTAGTTCTGAGGCTCCAGCCCTCACCTGGTATAACTATAAACTATTTTGTTGTAGTTCTCTGCTCCCAAGGCTGCTGAGCTTGTGCTTCACTGCTGTTCTCTTGCTTCTCCTGCCTCTCTTGCCTCTGCCTGAACTTCGGCTTCCTCTCACTCTGATTATACGCACACGCACACTCCGTTCCTTGTTTTTCCTATTTTTATGTATTCCTGATGCCTCTGACTGTTCGTTTATGCTTTCCACTGGCTCTTCTGCTTCCTCAACGCTCGCTTCAGCTTCTTCTGCGCGTGCTTGCCCCTTCGGCTTCTTGAGTCACTTTGGCTTCCTCTGCGCTGGCTTGTTCTTCGGTTTCCTGGCTCTTCATGTCACTTTGGCTTCCTCTGTCTCTTTGAGTTCATCAACACTCCAGGGACATGTAAATTCCTAAGAGAGGACCGAAATACACAAAGCAAAACATGTTGCGTATTAAAAATCTAACAACACCCCTTTTACAATAATAATAGCATACATGGGACTTTATTGTTTACGAAGAGATTTCATTGGAGAGATAGTACCAACAAGGAGGCCCCCACATGCCACATCACCATCGCAATCACAATCGGCATCGTTCAGGCCTACTGAACTATCAGAACTGTTATTTATGCATTTTGGCCTTCAAAATCCCTGGGCAATACAATTTTTGAAATACACAGGAATATACGAGAAAACCTGACCAAAACTCTAAAGTGCGGACTTCAAAAACATTATGCTCGCATCTATAACTGCATCGGGTCCGTTCCTCCTTAACGTTATCACAATCGGCAATTGCGGCTTCCGGAGGTCCTTTATACGTCGAGCCCATGACATTGCCGATGGTTGACGGCCGATTCTTCTGCGGATGCGATATGATAATAAGCCAAATTGTAATGTTGCATCAGGTTTGAACATCTATCGCAATGGGTGCTTTCAGGGGTGACACGCCTTTGTATTGTTGTGATGGGCGGATGCGATATAACATTAAACCATTGCATAATGTTGCAGTGGGTCCGCAACATATCGCAATTGTATATGAATATATAATATATATATATAATATATCGCAATTCACAATGTTTTAATCATGGCGAGGCTTAAGGCCCGCATATATGAAATACACATAAAACCATGTTTCGACACCCTTGGTGGACTTCCCCTGTTTATACACCCGAACATATATGTTTCGTCGGGTCCACACATATATGTCGCTGTCAGGGGTTTCGGGTAGTAGTGCCTCTGATAGTGTATATTGCATATATGTATATGTTTTTGCCTCTGATAGTGTATATAGCATATATGTATATGTTTGCACCTCCGATAGTGTATATAGCATATATGCATATGTTTGCGCCTCCGATAGTGTATATAGCATATATACATGTTTTCTACCTCCTTTAACTCTTCCGCCTCCTATAACTCTTCCGATAGTCCTTCTTTGGGTTCCATTGCTCCCGATACTCTTGATATGCCTCTGATAGATTTGTTTGCTCCCTCTGGATCCTCGAATATTGCCATATTGACATCAATGACAATCTATGTCAACAATCTCTCCCTTTGTTATTGATGGCAATATTCTTCTTCTTTCCCCCTTTGACATCAATGGCAAAGGAATGCATACGCACTCCCCCTGTAGAACTGCTCCCCCTGTCCTGCACCATCTTTATGAATGAACTTGAGTGATGCTAAAGAGATAACCCCCATCTTCTGACGAAGATGTTCAAATGCTTTTCGAGGAAGAGGTTTTGTGAAAATATCAACTATCTACTCGTTAGTATCGATATATTCCAAGATGATGTTTTGTTCAACGACTTGTTCACGAAGGAAATGATACTTGATTGGTATATGTTTGGTCTTTGAGTGCATCACTGGATTTTTGCTGACATTGGTAGCACTTGTGTTATCACAATAGATGGTAATTGGTTGATCTGTACCTACGTTAACATCTTTTAGAGCTTCCTTCATCCATAGTATTTGTGTACAACAGTCTGCTGCAACTATATACTCAGCTTCGACTGTGGATAAAACAATGTAAACTTTGAAACGAGAATTGATACTGTTACTCGTTTTGTAGAAATAGCAAAAAAGTGACCCGATTTTGAAAAGGGGTGATGCAGAACACACATGTTTTTTTTAGAGCATAGTTTTTGGCACTTCAATTTTTTTTATGTACATTGCATTTTAGAATGGTAGTGATTTTCATGTGATTTAAAAAAGTGTTTATTCTGCATGAGACCCTTTTTTTAAAAGACCTATTTTTTCACTTTAATTTTTTTTATTGTATGAAATGTAAATAATTATTTTGTAAATATAATAATTTTGGAAGTGATCTTCTTCTTCATATTTTCTTGTTTTTATTTTTATTTTTATTTTTTTTGTAGTGAGGTTTTATCGTTTTGCATATTTAAAGAAGAAGGTCGATATTTTGCATTTTCGATATTCTACATATTTATACATCGTTAATTAAATTTTCAAACCACATAACATAATTGTCTCTAAAAAACATATATAAAAAAGACAGAAATAAAAAATAAAAAATGTTAAAAAAAATTATCACATAAACCATAAAAGAATTTGGAA
>APFE031508015.1:140369-177435 GCA_000404065.3 Pinus taeda
AGTAAAGACTATTCTATTAGAATGAAAGAGGAAAAATATTTACAGAGAGGTTTGAACCTCTGAGGGGGCTGTAGCTTGCCCTCTGCCAAAAAGACTATTGCAGGTGTCCTGATGCCTGACTTTTACAAAGTTAAATATCAGAACAATAGGCAAATTGGTGTTCTTAAGAAAATTCATCACTACGCTGAGCTAGATCAGGGTGGATCTGCATAAGAACCTGATCCCTTACAAAAATACTTTCCTTTATAAGGACTATTACATTTCCATTGAGACGCAAAAACCTGGAGATTGTAAATCTCATGCCATTGAGGGAATAGACCATGCAAATTAAGAAAACGCATACCAAGAACAAACCACAGAAATTCGCTTTCTGAAGAGTCTTTGAAACCATGAAGCTCTTAATCCTGCTGAGGAGAGCCGACATCCTTCTCACTTGCTTGATTTACCTAGGAAACCATGATATTGTCTTCTACATCCATCGCGCTGCGTCCTGGAGGGAGAACAAGGCTGAGAACGTTTCCGGAGGGGCTCGCAGGCTCGCATTCCATGATGGGCTCCTGAGAAGATGAAGGCTGGGGCCGAGAGATTTTCTGCTGGCCTTCCTCGCACATAATCCCCGAGTCATTGAGGACATCCCCAACAGGGCTTCCTTGAAGAGCAGTGGGAGTGTGGGAGTGAGCCTGATCCCTGGATGTTTCTTCCGAACTGGTTGGCTCATCCTCCTCCTCCGAGAAGAGCACCGTTACAACAACTGAGATAAGCGGCTTGTTTAGCTTGCTTCTAAACTTAAAACGAGCAGAATGGAAAGAGCTGGATAGAGAAGGGCCGGAACTGTCGGAGGGCGGTGAGGGGGGCGGGACAGAGGCTAAAGGCTCTAAGCGTTGCGGGACATAGCCTCCACGATTGCAAGAACCTCCCCTTGACCCATAATTGCTACCACATCTGGGGATTCCACGACGGCGAGGCATGGTAAAATTTGGTTGCTGAATGACCAAACAGAGACAGAGCTTGGGAGAGGATCAACCAATTACAGGCTAATTGGATTAGGCTCCAAAACCAGACGCCCGCACTGAATAACACCCCCCCACAGAGCAAGCATTCGGAGGGATCGCCAGCCAACAAAACCCAATCATTACCAGATAAAACCCACTGCTCTCAATAGGTGCTGACCAGATAAGCTTTGCCCAGACACCAAACAAAGACAGGCGACGCAAAATTCTTGTACTAGACGCAGACACAGAGAACAAACTTAATGAAACAGACGACAACAGGTTCAGACCCAATGGACACTCTTAATATTCCAGTGCCAACGGACATATATCTGACCCAGGGGGACTTCCATACGCTGTTCGCAGCTCTGGAACGCAGAAGAATTAACCACCTGAAGCATAACTCTGTGCCAAATCCGCCGAGTATCAGCTCTTTTATGCCCGGATGGAGGCGCGCCATCCTGGAGTTATGTCCTTGCAGTCCATTAATGCCCTTGCTCAGAGCCATTACTCCCAAGTCCAATCCACCAGTACTCAGAGCCATGAATGCCTGAGTTTCACTTGCAGTTAACTGCCAAGAACCGCTGGTCGTAACGTCAGCTGCCTTCCTCTTATGCTTTGGCATTAATATGTGGTTAAGGCCACCCACATCCGGGTAAAATAATAATTATTTTTATTAAACCTAAATTTTTTTATTTAAAAAAAAAATTAATTTTTCTTTTTTTAAAACAATATTTTTTTATTAAAAAAAATTATAATTTTTTTTTAAAACAATTTTTATTTTAATTTATTTATTTATTTTTATTTTTATTTTTTTTAAAAATTTAAAAATACAAATAATTAAAATATTTATTTATTTTTTAAATAAATTTAATTTTTAATTTAAATTTAAAATTAATTGAAATAAAAATTTAAAATTTAAAAATTTGTTCTTTAACGGCTTTTTTTTTATTTAAAAAAAATAAAATTGTGCCCTCTGCTCCCTGTCGCCGCCATGGTGGTGTGGCTGTGGCGGAGGGCCTGCCCGGGGGCGGGGAGGGCGGTTCCCGGGAATCACCTTTGCTCCTCGGCCGCCCGTGGTGGCGCGTCGTGGCGTGAAGGGCATGCACGCAAGGCCCCTCCACCCACGGCCGCGCCACAAGGGGCCGGGGGGTGGGAGGGCGACTCCTCGCCGTGGCCTGAGGGCATGCACACAGGCCCCTCTGCCCACGGTCGCGCCAGCAAGGGTGGCCGTGGGGCGATTCCGGAGAAACCCCGATTTTGGTTGCGTGGTCCTGCTCCCTTATCCGCTTATATTACCCTTTTTCCATTCATTATTACTCCATCCATCATTTCTCCCACTTGGGTCCAGATTCCTCCATCAAGTCCACATAGAGTTAGCTCACCCCTTCCTCTTGCCCACACCTTGGGTCATGGCCTAGAATGAAGCCCGGAGGTTGATGCAGCTGAAAAGAAAGTTAAAAGCATATATGACCACATTCAACAGGAAAAGTACCATAAAATGCAAAAGATGACCAAGGCAAAAACATTAACACGTGGGCAAAAGCCAATATATGAGCCCTACCCCATCATCATGGCCATCACCCTGGTTCCTACAGGTTCTCTGAGCTTTCTTCATCATATAGGACCTGTTACTCTAGCTGCCTACACCTACCTATAGGTTAGTGAGAAAAAGCTTTCAATCCCACGAGGTGTGGTTGGTGGTAGGGAATTAAGAGAAGGGGCTGTCACACTAATCTCGACTCTCTCCGTTTGAGCTATCTTCTAGTTTAGCTAAGGGGGGTGGTCTCTAAAGAAAAGTTAAGTTAAAAACAATATGAGGTTCTAGGAGGAAAGTTAATTTGGATTACTTGTCGAAAATAACTTGTTTCCAAGAATTAAGCAAGCATATAAATGCACAAATTTCAATGATATCTTCAAAGTATAGACCAATGCATTCAAGTAAATAACAATAGCGTGCTCAAAAATGAAATCAAGATACAATGATAGACAATTCAAATGTTAGACCAGAATAAACATATGAACACCAATAGCAACTATAAAGGAAATAATACTTTGGAAGAAAATGCCCCAGATAACAAGATACATCAATTACTCATGACCATAATGATCATCAAAGCAATAACATGAAATATAATTACATCAATGATCAATATTCTAAGTACAAGAAAATTAAATTGTTGCAAAAGTAAAAGACTCAAAATATTTGCATCATAAATGCTTCTTGAAATGAAAATAATGATATTTGCAAATGAAACTCAAAACATATCAAAATAGCAAAATGGGAAATTGCAAGTAAAGTAAAATGATGATGTATTAGCATGAGATGCATTTATACTAAATTTGGGTGCAATTAGTCTTGGTTATTTTTAATCTAAAATGCCTAAGCCAAGTGAGAAGTCTTCTTCTTGAGCTCTTACCAAAGTGTAAAATCTGGGGTGACTGTAAGAAAGAGGGGGCAAGGGCACGAAGGTGTCATTAACGATACCCGTTCCCCGAGTCTTACGAGCCAATGTGTGCCTTCGTTTCTACAAGGGGACAAGCCACATTCATAACTACAGGGTCACAACGCCTTTACATTACTTCGTATCAGATGGAAGAATTTTCCAAGAAATCTTTTTTTCCTATTTTTTGTATCAGCCAAGATTATGCGTCGAGGTTAATTTTAGTGAGGCTTGGGGCCTTCCTATACTAAAATGCCTAGATGAAGTGCAAGTTGTGTGAATTCCCCAAATTAAAGTGATGCTACATGCAAATGCTTCAAAGAGATTGATTTGTAATGCTTGAAAATGAAATAGTGTTCAACATAAGTTGCAATTATAACTTCAATTGGAGGAATAAAATAAGCGTACAAGTGTTGCATGTGTCTCATCAATGAACTAAAATGATACACGTAATTTGCTTGAAAGTAAAATTTGTTTCAAATAGACAATGACAATAAATTGCTCCAATATTCAGGATAACAATGTAGCATAAAAATGAAGTATGTATTCAAGTGCTCATGAAACAATTTACCAAGGTAAATGAAAATAAATCAAAGTTTGTTAAGAATATAAAAGGCTTGCATGTGAAGGATGAATTGCCCAAAGTAAAGTGTAAGCTTGCCAAGCAACAATCAGATAGAGAATGCAAAGCCCAAATGAAATTGTAACAAACTTTAACTTGAAAATGAAATGTGATAGTGAGGTTGTGTTAATTTTCAATTAAAGCATGCATGTAAGTGAATGAAGTGTGAAAATTTAAACCATGCAAATGTCAATCCACCCAAGAGAAGTTTCCCTCTAAATGGGGAGATAGGATACCATGGGAGAAATCCCAAGCTTCCACAATCAAATTAGATCTTTTATTAATATTACAATGAGAAGAGGGTCCGTCAAAGCCCTCAACTAAACATCAAGGAGAGTCTTCACAATAATTGCTTGAAACTTGGACACTAGATCTCCTTTCTTGAGAAAGTAATGAGAAGATTTCACAAAAACTTATGCAAGGGAAACAACGTGAAAGCTTCCTCCAAATGCCCACACCTTTGAGAGGAAAATGGGTAGCCCTCCTGTGAACTCGACTTGGCCAAAATAAGCCTCAAAAGGGCTCATGACGTCCTTGGAAATTGAACCCCCAACACTTGCCAAAAGTCGTGCAAACACTTGTTAGATGTTGCGGATGTTGCTCTTCAAAATCTGCCACACAAGAGTTAGCAAACAATCCAAACAATGGTTGCAAAATAATTTAAGTATTAGTGGAAAAATCAGCAAGATAAAATGTATATGTAGAATTATAATTCACAAAAGGCTAAGCTAAAGAGTGAGAGTAAACTCTCATTCTTTGCTTAGCCATCTTCAATTTCTTAGATAGCAAATGAAAGAAATGAACTACAATGTTCTTTTTAAAAGAGATTTAAATTTAGAAGTACTCGGCTCTTGTATAAGCTAATGTTCCAAAACCCTTGCAAAACACTTTGTAAGATAAGACTATGAAGGCTCAAAGAACAAATGAGATCTCCTTTAAGAATGTATCAAGAGTGGGTTGGTCTCTCCAAAGACTTCCACTTACGTTTGATTTTGTGATTGCAACAAGATGTTCCTTGTACAAAACTTCAATCAAGAATTAGTTCCATATAGATTTAGTAATAAACAATCATAAAAAACTCTAGAGATTTATTTAAAACCAACTAGAATATACTTCTAAATCAAATGTCAATGCAAGATAGCTCTACATTAACAAATCTACAAGAACATATGGAAACAAATTAGATCAAAGCATGAGTAAAAGGATTATACCAATGATCAACGGTTCATCACACTCCCAAAGGAGGCATACCTCATGAATGAAACCCCAAAGTCTTTATTGATATTTTTGAAAGTGTGCAGGGCATCAACGCTTCCGCAAGCACAATAGCTAGTATTCACTTGATACAATATGAGAGCTAAAGCTCATTTAAATAGGCCAATGGGAGCCAATCCCAATGGAAAAACCAAGTGACAAGTGTAACTTGATGACAATCCCAAAGACCAAGTCAAGTTTCAAGTGGCAATGTGACTACCCCATGTGTTCCCAAACTACTGGTGTGAATTCTTTGCTGGCTGGTATGTACTTCACTTGTGTATCAATGTGCTAGTTCAACTGCTGGTCAAGTGTAGACTTAACTGAAGAGTGTGGTAGACAAACTTCCTTAAAAATATGTGTTGACTACCATTGCACGCAACGTATATCCTTTTCCCATGTGCAAATCTATCGAGGCTGCCATGTGCAATCGAGTGGGTAAGAAGGAGAGACACACTCCCAATGAGTCTTCAACAAATAACCACACTTTGCCACCTCTAACAAACTATTGTTCATAATCTCCGTAGGCTGCTGTTTGACTGCGTGGAAGTTGAATGGTCTGATCTTATTTTATTTGTCTAGCACTGTTTAGTGGTGGACAAAGTTTGCCATATGTGTCCGTGATGTCCACTAAACTCTGCGTACAATGATGCTATATGGGTGTGAATTGTGGGCTAGTAGCACTCCTGTCTCAAAATGGAAACAAATTGAGAAAATCCAAAAACGCTTGATCATGAGCAAGTTCAAAATAAAAAGTTCAGTACCTTTTGAGATAATGTTGAGTGAAATAGGAGCAACTCCCATTGAAGCAATTGCTATGGTGCGGCTCATAAGATATCTAAAAAGAATTGAGCAAATGAGAGTAGGTAGATGGCCTAATGTTATCTTCAATGAAGGCATGAGTGAATGAAAGAAAACATGGATAGATGGAGTATCTACCTCAATCCCTGTCCCACTAATAGCAAGGAGCTAAAGGATTTTGTTATGGAGAAGTTTCGTAAAGTGGTATGGGGAAAAGAGTTGGGTAGAAAGAAGAAATATTACATTGAGGAATTCAACCCTACATGTGATCTACAACAAACAAAGTTCATTGGAGCTAGCATTTTGTGGAGGGCAAAGGTTCTTATTGCTCAATTAAGGACCAACCCACATCAACTTTGGTGTGAAACAGGGCGGTGGAAAAGGCCTAAAGAAGCTTGGGAAGAATGGGTGTATACATTTTGCATGTTTGCGGTTGTGGAATCGGAAAAGCATTTCATTTTTGAATGTGATGCATTCAAAGACATTAGAGAGAGTTATGAGAACATGTTAGCATCAATTTCTTGGCATTGTCTTTTTAGCGAGGGGGTTGTTGGAAGGTTGGGCTAACTCATCGTCAATTTTGAATCGGAAAAGGATTGAATTGCAAAAAGTGAAAAATAAGGAACTAATGTTCTCATAGACTATGTTTAGTCTCGTGGACTTTAAAATATGATTTTATTTCATTTCTAATTGCTGTTTGAGTGGAGTTTTTAGTGGGCAACATATAATATGAAATGTCCACCACGTACCTTTAACAAATCTTTCCAAATCTGCGTATATACCTTTGATGACTGCGTTAAAAATTCACTGGGCCAGCGTGTAATCTTATTGGCATATGCGTATTTGTTGTTGGTTGAGTTATGCGTATACAATGAAGTGAGGCGGTGTCCACTCCCCACTCACTCACTTTTCCTTTGCACTTGATTTTTAATTTATGATTGCACTTTATTTTAATGTATTGAATTGAGACTTTAGCCATATGTGACATTTCATAAACTTTACGTGATGCCTTTGACCACCCTTTTGACCTGCTTTGACTTGAATCTCTAACTTGAGCCTGTTGTGCCTTATGTGGTGGGCCCCACATGATTGCCACATCACTTTTGACCTTCACTAGAATTTCCATGTCACTTGTTTGACTTTCTTTGACTTTGGATTTCTTTTTTGTATTTTTTTAAACCAATTATTGAATTTTTTTGAATTCTTTCCTCATTTTTGCCACTGTCATTAGAAAAATCGGCTTTTGAGGGACTATAAGTCGTTTTTTGACTCCCAAAGTGGGTTTTGGGATAATGCTGGGTCTCTGAGGATGACCTCAACTTTCAAACCGTCACCTCGGCTTTGGGGTATAATGTGAGTGAAAAAACCTAGAAAATTATCGGCTTCCGAAAAAGAAGGGATAATTAACTAGCTAAAAAAACACTCCAAGGTGTACTCGTTCGCTAATCGAGTCCCAACATCCTAGACCTGTTACAGATTCAAAAACTCATCGTTACTAGTATCACTTATTACAATTCTCCGCAGGGTGTGGAATCTGGGTACAAGAAAGATGATGAGAAGATAGAAGTAGAGTTAAAAAACTTTGTTGACTGATGATATCTGATGGTACAAGTGTCCTCTGGATCATCCTTGGGCATGGATTCTTTCATTTAATCATTAGGTGCCACTCCAGTGGTCAACATTTGGCTCCATATGGGGATGCATGCTAGATATGAAGTGATAGCGTGTAAGAACCTGGAATTTGCATCCATCGACAATAGACATATATCAACAATATCCATTCAAAATATCATCAAATGAAATAAAGTACAGAAATGAGGAAAGGGAAATTTATTCTAAGAGCATAAATGACAATTTATTCATGAAATAAAACTAATTAAACAAAAATGACACGGGATAAGGTTAGAAATATGATACAAAAGGATGCCCCATGGCATCAAATATTTTCTTTGTAGAACAATTTGAGCATTTGGCCGTTCACAGGTAACTCAAGTGGTTTTCCA
Organism: Pinus taeda; assembly: GCA_000404065.3. NCBI lineage: Eukaryota > Viridiplantae > Streptophyta > Pinopsida > Pinales > Pinaceae > Pinus > Pinus taeda. Next base: position 148,483 of record APFE031508015.1, read on the forward strand.
TCCAAAGTGCTCAAATGGTAGGAATTTTGTCCAACTGCTTCCCTGATAATGCATGGTCCAAGCCACAAGCTATCAAACTTACCATGATTACCTGGCTTTTCATTCCTACGGTCCCATAGAAAAACCATATCATTGTTAGAAAACATTCTATTCCTAGATGATTTGTCAAAATTTATTTTTACCTTAGATTGATTTTTACAACAATGCTCAAAGGCTCTTCTTCTGGTTTCATCCAATTCTACAATTTGGTCAATCCTATATTGCACAACATCTTTATCAGATGTAAAGCTTTGTAGCAATTGGTAAGCTTATGAACACCAATGGGTATTCTGGAATACATGTGTCCTAGATTACCTGCAAAATTTGAGGCTTAGATCACATCTGATGCTACCAGAAATCAACACTCCCTCTTAGCGAGGAATGTGCTCTAGTAATGCAACCTGCTGAAGCATCACCCTGACTCTGTAACATCTCCCTCTATACTGTTGATGTTTGACATCAATGCTCTGTGCCAACTGCACTGCTGCCAACACTAGCTCTGTGCTGCTCAGTATCTGACTGCTACTAGCCACTGCATCTGTCACTTTGGCACCTGACTGCACCACCTGGCACTGGTCCATCTTGCTACTGCTGACTATGGGCTCCTGTAGCAATGTCTTGATCCAAGAGGTGGACTCCTCAAGGATCCTGCCCATCTGTGGTTCTTTCTAACTATAGTACCTGATCACGCCACCTCTCCCTTGCAGGTATTTGGGCAATCATGGCAAACTCCTTCTCGATCTTTGCGGTTGCAGCCTGCGGATCATGTTTCTCGTCCTTGTCCTTCTTCTTGAGAGGACACTGTGTATCATAGTGACCAAATTCACCACATCAGAAACATTTGATCTTTGAGACGTCCTTCTTCTGCCTCTGTTGCTCCTGCTGCCCCTTTGGTGCAAGGGCCGCATTCTCCTCCTCCTCCTTGGGCTTCATCCCATTGCTATTGCTGCCATCAAGTTTGCACTTGACTAAGTCTCGCCTCATCTCTTCCTGTTGAAGAGCGACCCACATCCCTTCCCAATCCGACAATTTCTCTCTGCCTAGGATACTCTGGACAAATACTTGCCATTCTTCTGTGACTGAATTCATGGCCAACCTCACCATCTCTGTAGGCTAAGGTGAAGACCCTACAACTGCAAATTGATCTTGGACTTCCTGAAGCTTTGATAGGAACAAATCAATGCGTTCCCCCTTCTACATCGTCACAGATCTCATTTTCTCCTCCAAGTACATCTTCTGCTGCTTGGAAGATCCTTGACACAACGTAGCCAAGGCATCCCACATCTCTTTGGCCACCCCTTTGCCAATAATGTAACACACAACGTGATCCCTTACTCCATCGAGGATCAACCGCTTCGCCTTCGCCATCTCAACCTTGTACTTCTTGAGCGGATCTGCATTGGTAGGTTCAACTACCACACTATTGACATAGGCTTTGAGATCATGCTCATCTAGAAGGCAGGAGATCCTAGCCTTCCAGATCACATAGTTGCATGCTTCGTCCAATCAATCTTGATCTCTCAACCCGTTGGTTGCCATCTTTGCCAACAAAAAGTCGAACTGCTTCCTCTCTCCTCTGCGCGCCTACTAGGCTGGCTTACACACTCCTTCCTGGAGTTAGTAGATTTTCTCCTCGCTACTGCTGCTTAGCAACTGAGAAATATAATTCCTTGGCTCGGAATTCACCGAGGAAGAAATTCCCTCAAAAGGTGTCTTCTTCCTTATTCTGACGTTTTTCTACCCTAGCAATTGCTGCAGAAAACTGCGTCTCATCTAAAGACTGCTCAACGCTAGATCTGCTGCTGCATTGCTCCTTGCTCGAGAATCTTGCCGTCCTGGCTTGGTCTACGCAATCCCTCTGGGTATTCGATCTGCTTCCTACACAACAATTCGATCTCCCTCCTTCTCTTCAACGCTGGGCTCTTCCAGTCTGCTCTCTTGCTTCCCCTGCGCTTTGATACCTTGTGAAAATCTGGTGACCCAAATCTCTACTGCAACAATATGATGTTATTTCTCCTACTTGCTAATTCTCTTGCAAGTTATTTACAGTATTACATAGTAAACATCAAAATAAATACAACTACAACCTTCACAACATAAATAATATGCAGAAACAAGAACTGAGCAACAAGAAACAATACACACACAAGTGACACCGTTGTTTTTGTACAAATGTCCCTGAAAAAACCCAATGCGGGAAAACCGGTGCAGCAACTGAGGGTTTGTATTATCAATGGCTCAGATCATTTTGACTTGATCCTTGTCTTCTTTTGGAAGTTTCACCCCTAGTTTAATTAATACCCTTGAATTATTTTACTTTCCTAAGTTTAGACTTAGGCATCCTTTAAAAATAATTAATTATTTTAGCAAAACTCTTTCCAGGTGGGATTTCCCAAATGATTTCTGGGTATTCTGGAATACATGCGTCCTAGCCTCCCTGCAAAGTTTGAGACTTAGAGCACATCCGATGCTACTAGAAATCAACAAGAAGCATATAAATACACCCCAAGTCAAGTCACTTTGGAGCATCTCATCACACATCTTTTTCTTCTCTTGGAGGTCCGATTACTTCTGAAAATTACTGGTCGTTTCCACACGTGCGAAGAGGAGAGTCTTTTTGATTGGGCTAAATTCTACTTTGACCAACATTGACTTTTGAGAGTTTGGGATTAGTTTGACTTGGTTTGACTTGGGATTTTGCATCTATTTTGGAGGCCAAAGTCTTTGACAAGGAGAGCGAACTTTTCTAGGCACTTTGACCTTGGTTGACCATAGATCTGAAGCTGCTACTTGACCGCAAAGTTGACTTTGACCAATTTTGGAACCACCTTTTGGGACTATTTTGACTTTACTTTGACCAACAAAAGAGATCGAGTTCTCTGTTGCCAGGACCGAACTTTTTGTATCTAATTTGCCTTTTGAACTTTCACTGGTTACGTCATCATTTGTTGCTATTGACTTTGACTAGATTTGACTTGTTGACCAATTTTGACTTTTGGGCTCATCTCTTGGATATTGGTTAGTGGATTGTTGGATAAGTCAAAGAATTGACATTGACTGTTTATTGTTGAATTGGAACATTGTAATCTCTTTGATGAACTTTTGATGACAGTCTAGTAGAAGAAGAATTTGAAAGGGTTTTCCCCCTTCTGGGTTTTTTCCCTAGGCTTTGACCAAATATTGTGCCTTTTGTGATTGCTCTTGGCTGTCTTCTATTGTACATTGTATCTACGATTGCTATTTATCATTGGAATATTAAATTTGTTTAAAAGTGATTACTATTTGAAGGAAGAATTGGGCTATGTGATTGTACTAAGCATAGAACAATAGAAAATTAACACTACCTAATTGCAAGTATTTGCAAGGACGCAGTTGAAGCTAGGGAAAGCATTAGAGCGAGTGATCAGTAGAGATTTGGGAGCAAATATTCTAGTGGAAGATTTCCTCAGTTTTTTTAGTGTTCGGGAGATAAGAAAGAGGGAGTCCGAATTATCTATAGAGGAGGCTGTACACAACAGTGCGAATAGTCAATTCACCCAGTGCGAGTTGCCAGAAGAGACTCGTTTCAGTTACCAGTTGCTGGATTAGAGTCCCAGAGGTGGAGCGAGTTGGTTTTAGAGGTAGAGGGAGGCTAGACATCTCACCTTGAGGCAGTTCCGAGGCTGCATGAATTTATCTGTGTTGGCAGTGCGCATTTCTAGACTACAAAGTGAGCAACAAAAGGAAGTGCGAGTTTGCCAGAGAGGGGCAGATGAGTTGCAGAGGGAGATAAGGGTGTCTTTAGCTTATTTTCCTGTAGATTCCCAAAGCCTTGCCTGTTTAGTAGGTAGATTATTGTACTCTTGAATTTGCTGAAGAAATAATAAAACACTCATCTGCTTCATTGGTTTTCCCTTCGAGGTTTTTCCAAGAACTTTTGTCCAAAAACAATGTTGGCAATTTTTGTGTGTGTGCATTTATTTCTCAGTTTTGTATTTTATATTCCGCATTGTATTTTCATTGCGAAGAATGCAATTGTGAATTTATCATTATTTGTCGAATAATAACTTAGAAGACAAATAAACTGCGAATAGTTAGAAGATAAATCTGTAGTTAATTGCATTCAAGGAATTTTGACACACTCTAGGTTTGGTATATAACTAGACTAACACGTAAACACATTAGCAATGCTCAACCAAAAACAACTTTGCATGACAAAATATAACAATAGTGAAATCAACAAAAGTACACAAGATATATATGGCCCAAAACTTTTCTTAACAATCCATCAACAAGAAAATCATAGGGATGCCATCTCAGGGATCATGGCCCTTCAGAAAACCTTGATACAAGTGTTATAGTACAAAATACAACTAGGGCTTGCAGTGTAATCCTTCTGATCCTCAACTGCCCAAAAACACAAAGATAAATAGCTCAACTTACTTCCTTTGCCCCCAAATTCACATAGAGATTAGCTCAATTTGACCTCTGTCCACTAGCTTCTCACTGGCAGACACGTCCTTTTGTCCACTGTACTATACCAACATGTAGTACCTTGTTGTTAGGCCCTCCTTTGCTTACCAAACTTCCTTGTAGCCCTTGCTGTCCACTTCAATCTACAACAACACCCTTTCCTTAGCTCTGCCAACCTTCCCTCTCCTATAGATGACCCTCAGTCAGCCCCAGACAATTCTCGAACTGTTTGTCCTAATTCTTGAGGCCTCTCAGCCCTGCTCCTAGGGCTAGGCTAGCCTGTGACCCTCTATGATCACTTGCGGTCCTCTACGACCCTCTGCAGCCACCTGCGACCACCTCTATGGCCACTTGTGGCCCTCTGTGGCTGCCTTTGTGGCCCTCCGTGGCCTGGACTATCTAAATGCGACCAACACCCTTCTATAGTCACAGACCCTCGACCAAGTCTTCTCCTTGATTGCAGGTAGACCTTAGCTCCTCCAAATCACTGAATAGACTTTATCTAGAACATAAAACGAACCTCTTTTGTGTCTCCTCTAACAATGCTATTCAACCTTCTCTCGAGTAGTCGCAACTCTCTTTTAGGGCTTGCTCTTGCACAAATGAATCCTTTTGCACTTGTGTCTTGACCTCTCCACGGGTGTCCAATATATAGCTCTCTAATGGTTGCCTTAAGAGCCCTTTTGGTCCATTAAAAGTCTCCTTCACAACAATTACAATAGAAAACCAATTCTTTTGGGTTCTAATCCCATAACTTTGGGTCCAAAACCCCTAGGCTTGGGTACTTTGCACACAAACAAGTGTTTTTGTGGGTTTTCTCCTTAGAAGTTAAGCACCCAGGACTTGTGGGAGTACCTCCCAAGCTACACATTTCCAACACTCCCTCTTAGTGAGGGAGGCACTTCCATTCCTCATAAGTATCTCATCTTCCCAGTCTGGAGCACAATCCCCTTTCACATTTTCTCTCGAACAATCAGTGAACGCCTCATCATCCATCACTGAAGCATAACTTGCAAAATGAACAACACTCTCCTTGGAAGTGTCCCTGCCACTAGAAGCCTCTTTCCTCTTCTCCTGAGCGGCTTTTAATCCATTCCAAGGTTCCTCCTTCTCAGCTGTAGAAGTCTACTTCCTTCCCTCTGATGGTGAGCTCTGCTTGGGTTGCAGATTCTCCCTTAGAGTCTACAAACTCCCTCTCGAACTTGACTCCCTTTGAGTCTTATAAACCTTCTTCTCCCCTTGGTCAGTAGGCTTGCTCTTCAGGGTATACAAACCATTTTCTCCAACTCCAAGAATTGCTCCCGAACTGGGGTTAGATCTACAAGGCTTTAGCATCACCTTTCCATCCTAAAATATCACCTCAAACCCCTTAGCCTCAATCGTTGAGACGGACAACATGTTGCACTTGAGCTTTGGTACCCAAAGTATATCATGGGCTCGCAACAACCATCTTGACTCCATCATGAATGGTACAATCCCGACTCCTTGAACTTCCTTTTGACTTTTGTCACCAACCTTCACGTGTATATTAGATTTCCATTCGGTTAGGCCATTAAATACATCTCGCAATCTTGTCATATGCTTCAATGCTCTGCTATCTATGAACCATTTACCCTCACCAATGGTTCCCTTTGAGAAATGAGAGACCAAAGTGTTAGTTTTTGTAGCATCAGATAGGCGTTCTAGTCTCGAATTGTGTTAGAGAGGCTAAGAGAATGAGACCTTCAAAACCTAGTGGTGTATTTGTTTCTAAAAGGCAGTTCTTGGCTATGAAAGTGCGTTGAGAAACCAACTCGACCAAACTTTAGGTTCAAGCACCCTTGAACTAGAGGGGGCTCCCTCAAGTGTTACGAGGCTTTTTAATGTTGTTAACTGTCATTGGACAACAACCTATGAAGCACAATGGCCAGATCTATGATTTGTATAATTGGTTGTTGATGATTATCCAATCTCTGCTAAAAAATAAAGTCCTCTCTTCTGAGGTTTTATCAAAGTTCCAACGTCAAACTCTGACACAATAACATAGCTTTAAAGAGTTTGGTAGAAGAATAGAAGAGAAATTAAATAATTAAGTATGCATCCTGAATACTCAATCATCTAACAAGAATAGATACATACAGGAAAATTGTTAATTTTAGGTAACAATGGTATGTTCTATGCTTAAGAACAATTTACTTCAATTTCTTTATTAGCCCAATATCAATATCCAGTTTAGCAATCACATCAGCATGATAGTAAAATGCAAATAGAACATAAACATAAACTGTAGAAGACAAGCCAAGACAAGAGGACGCAAGATGTGGCACTAGCCAGGGACAAACACCAATGTGGGGAAACCCTTGATCAATTCTTCTTATATTCTTCAATAGTTCAGCAAAGAGAGATAGTACAAATTTACAAATCTGGTAATTTATGACAACAGTGGAAAAGCCCTAACTCGAAAAGTCAACGTTGGTCAAACAGGGCAGAATTCTTCCTCTAAACAGCTCAGTCAAACCCATTCAACTTCAGCCTCCAACAGGAAACCCAAACAGTCCAAAATAGTCTGAAAAATTCTAGTGAAATGCTGGTCAACGAAAGTCAAATTGCGGCCAGATCTAGGGCAGACAACATTGGTCAAATGGCAGGTCAAATCACCTCAATTTCAGTGCCCATATCTGCGGCCTGCCAAGGAGAAGGTCCTCACCCAAATCTGTAGTCAAAAGGAGGTCAACGCTACGCAAAATGCAGCCCCTGAAATTCGGTCAACAATGGTCAACTCAACCAAATAGAAAACGTCCTCTCTTTCGCACGTGTGAGAGACAACTGCCAGATTTGCGTACCCAATCAAGTGAGAAGAGAGAGATGAGTGAAGGCGAGAGGATGATAAAATGACTTAAGGTCTCCTCCTTTTATATGCAACATTGAGGATGAGCTGGGGGTTTGAATACCTGTTTTGCTTGCTGGCCGACCTTGACAATTTGTCAATAATACAAATAAATTCATATCTTCATTTTTACATATCGGAATTGGATGATCCTTAGATCAATCCTACACCTCTCGGAGAGAGGAATCCAAGAAAAATATCTGCTGCCATAAATAAGATGACTCATGTGGAGTTTGGCCCTAGTTGCCAATTTTAACACTCTCTCTCAACTAGGGAGAACTCCATCTGCTAATCCATCTGCCAGTCGGTACTATCTCTGCCATCAATGAACTTCTCTACACTACTCTGCTCTGCAGAACTATGAAGAAGAAGAAGTGATCGAGAATGTATCATACCATTCTCTACTGACCCAAAGTCATTCCCAGATAAAAGAGAGTGTCTCATACCACTCTTACTGACCCAAAGTCAGTTCCAATCAAAAGAGAGTGTGCCATACCACTCTTATTGACTCGAAGTCGGTTTCAATTGATCCCAGATCAAAAAATTCATGCCAAAAAAAACCACTAGTTAACAAAAAAAATTAAAAACAGGAATTAGAGAAATGCTTTATAAGCAAAATTCATACCACAATGGACATACCTGGATAAGAGCATCCTCTAATTTCTCTAATCGCAACACTCCATTCTCCAAATTCGGCTCCTCTGGATTCCTGTCCCAAACCTTAAGGTCTTTATTAGTCTTCGCATCATCACAATAATGGGACAACATTCACAAGTTGTAATGAACATAAACCAAGCTCACTGCCCGATCTAAACTCAGCCTGTTCCTTTTAACACCGTGGATGAAAGAATAAGAGCTCCAACACTTCTATGTAAAAGAAGTGTTTACCACCTGTGATAGCACCCACAATGCCAAAGTCTGTAGAAGTGGAGCAGCACCTCCATGCATGTTCCACCACTCAAGAGAAGAAAAAGTGTTTCGATCTTTAATTGCATGCATGCTCCCAAATGGACCAGTGCTAAGCATATAGTTGCTCAACTGTCTCCATACCATGGCAACCTCCTCCTCATCAGGGACTAATTTACTCAATGCAATCATATATTTTTTGTGAACCTCTTGATCTACGTGTGGTTTTCTCCTGCTCCCCCCTAGGTGCTGGTGTTGAAAGCCATGATGGATGATAATTTTTAGGTGTCAAAACATATGCTAATGCATGCAATGGAACATTTAGCATTTCTCATTGGTTTTCCACCTCTGCACGAATATAATTGTACAAGGTGATATCTCTAGGCTCAATAATGCCTTTAATCTACTCCAACATGCTATCGATTTGCTCGTACACCTCCCCAATTATTGGTTGATATGAATCTCCAAAATCGATCATGTAATAAATTGGTTTGGTGAATTGCAAAACATATTTAACATGTGACCAAAAGTACATGTCAAGAATAGTGTCCTTGGCTCATTAGCACCATCCCTATCAGTGTTAATTTCCTCCCATGATTAAGCGGTCACCATATTAGTTAAAGATTGTCTCACCTTCACTAGCTGCCTAAAGGTGAGGTAATAACTTGCAAATCTTGTTTTTGCAAGTTTAAGCAACTGCAACTTGGAGTAAGTGCCATAGAAGTAGTTTAGCCTTGTATGCCCTGTGATAAATTTAATGAGTTGCTTCCCTCTCCTGTAAAGCTCATTAATCCACCCACATTCTTTATGCTTCACAATATCATGCATCAAAAGGTTCAATGTGTGAACCAGGCACCCAGACCAAAAGATGTGTGGATGAGTACGCTCAATAACTTTTCCTGTTGCATTACAATTTGTAGCATTATCTATGATCACTCTAACCACATTATTCGGACCAACATCTCTGTTTGATTGCAATAGGAGATTTGCAATGTTTTGGGAAGATGCACTGTTGGAGGAGGAGTCATGACATGTAATAAATATTGAACCACTAGTAGAAACACCAAGAACATTTATCAAATGTTGGCTTCTAATATTTGTCCACCCATCTGATACAATGGATACCCCACAATCTACCCACTCATTTGTAAAACATGTCAAAGCTCTTTGAACCTTTTCTTTTTCTCTTTCTAATAACACTGTTCTAGCTTTCTCATAGTTGGGGGACTTGTATCCTTTTGGGGCTTCATTGATGGCCTTTAGCATTTCATGCCAATAGGGAGAGCGAAGCACATTGAATGGTGCACCGCAAGCACAAAGAAATCAGAATATCTTTCCATCCACATGATCCCTCCCAACAACATTTAGGAAATCCCCTATTGTTTTTTACCTCTAGAGCTTGCAAAAATACCATGAGGAGATGAGCTACCAAATCTAGAGGTTGCACTTGATTTAGAGCGAGTTTTTTGTTTCTTTCTTTTTTGTTGTGCAACCTCCTTTTTTGGATGCATTTTCTTCTTTGTTCAGCTGAAATGTTTGGGCAAATTTGTATCCCAACAACACCCTTTTTATCATCACTGTCCATCACCCCACAAAGATGCCTCCTCACACAGGTATATGAACCACTAAATGGTTTTCTTCCATGACAACCATGAGGGCACAAAAATTTCTAGCTTCCACCACCCTTTCCCCCTTCAAGTTTGGTCACATAGTTCCACAATGGTGTTAATGCAGCTTTCCCCCCTAGTGTTTTAGTGTTCCCTTCAGGTTCATGTCCTTCCTCTTCAAACACTTCCTCCTCATCATACATTGGGTCACTCATATGTGGACCACTATCCTCTTGTTCTTTTTCCCTTCTATTCCTACTCCCCGTTGCCATCATTAAAACCAAAAGTGGAATGATACATAGAAGCCAAAAGAACACCATCTTGGAATATGGATATAGGTGGTGGACAACCTGCAATTAAATGAGCAAGTAGAAAGAATGGGAAAGAGTAGGAGAGGGAGGAGAAAAATACAAAAAACAATGACAAAAAAATGAGGGACTTTGGGGTTTGCACTTACCTCTTTAGCTCTTGTAGATGGAAGCTCTTTTTTTCTCCTCCAAGCTCATCCTCGTTCTCCTAGCTCCTCCTTCTTCACTCCTCCAAGCTCTTATAAAATAGAAGTGAAAAAATGAGAGATGAAAGGGTCTTTTAATCCCTTCACTCATCACCCTAACTCAAGTTGGACCCATCCCCAACAAAGAAAAACAAAAAAATAATTAAAAAAAAACACCACTTTGTGGCCTGCGCAACGGAAACGGCCGACTGCCTAGCGAAGCGGTTGTGATCTGTACGGATTTGACCTGAAAATGTCGTGGATCATATGACCGATCCGCCGTATGAAATGCATTTCGGAAAAACCGAAAGATGGATCGGGCCGTATGGTTCTGAAATGGCAAGAACCGTATTTTTCAGCCCAATCCACGTTTCGGAGGGTAGATCGCCCACAAATCTGTACGGATTGCGTTTCAGGTTTTTGATCCAAGGGGGCGTTTCCTGCAACACTGTGTAAGAACATCGTCTGCGCCCCCTTTCTCTATTGGCGATTTTGCTGCAACCTTCCAACTGTTCGGCAGTCGACGTCGGTTCTTGTGTAACAACGTCGTCTGCGGCTTCTTCTTCTGCCACTAATCCATCTTTCTCTCTTGCTAGCATCATGGCCACATGTTCCTCTTTCGCCAATTCAGTGAATTGTGGCCAAGCCACTGAAGTTTGTAACAGGGCATGCACCACCAACAACCTGACGAGCCCATGGTTTGTGGGGACCACCTACGGTTGCCGCAACTGACGAGCAGACCATGCCATTAATTGAAGATTATTCCATGAGAAATGTGGCATATCTAGAGAATGCACACGACAAAATCGAAGGCATGCAAGAAGTTTAAAATGGTATTTGAACAAGGTAGGAAGCCGCCCTTCACAAGTGATGTATTGCACCAAAAAATATGCGACGTCGACCTATGGATGTGGAAAGGACTTCTGATCGTATCCCTTTCCCTTTTGAAATTCTGGCAGAGGCGATTTCCGGGCGAACTATTTCTGCCCACCTTGCGGCAATCCGCTAACAGTCGAAATAACTTCGTCTCTGACAATCCAACCCACGATCTCTGGAATAATTCCCGTCCAAGTTCAATGCAAATTCGACTTTAACAACTTCATCGAATCCCTTTAACCTCTCAAAATAGGTATGCCATCCCGCATTCTGAAAAGCTGCCATACATCCGGATGGCGTCGAGCTTGCGCTGTGTCTTCAGGTTCATGCCTTACAACTTGCCCACCCATTCTGCAAGTTGCTCTGTAGTAGCACTCGAAGTAGCAACAAAACAGATGAGGAGAACGTTAGTTGGTAAAGTTGCGATGACAAGGATTGCGGTTGCATGGGTTCCGGTGAAAGGGAAATCCGGGCAAATATTATGGAAAAATCCATGGTGGATTATGGTAAATAATGGAAATTATTCCAATGCGTTGGATGTGAAAATTCCTACATGCAGCAAAACTGAATTTACTTCACGTTCTTGATTTTAATATACATTATCAAGTTATTTTATGAATAATAGTGAAGTAAATTACTTCTACAGCCTACACCAATTTAATGTGATTACATGAAACAAGAAACTGAGCAAAGAACAAGATACATAAGACACCGTTATTTTTGGACAAAATAGTCTGTGGAAAAACCCAGTGCAGGAAAACCGGTGCAACAACTCTAAGGGTTTTATATTATTAAGCAGTAGTTTTGAATACAATGCTAGATGCCCTCCTGACAATCCAGTTACAAAGAAAAATACAATGGCAGAAAATTGAGTGAGATTACCTCACTTCACCCGACAGTTTTCGGCTGATTTGACAACAGAACTGGCTAACCTCGACTATCTCTGCGCTGGCCCTGCGTCAACCTGATAGGCTCTGCGCTGTCTCTTTTGCTTCGTAGAGCTTCTGCGTCAACCTTCCCCAGCTGTTCCGGCAACTCCCCTGTAGTTCCAGATTTCTGCGTGAAGGCAACTTCCCTTTTGCGCTGGCCCTTCTGGCTCTGCGTCAAGCCTGCGTGGGCCCAGATTGGCCCAGCGTCAGTCCCTCTATGTGTTGCTTTGCCTCCACTGGTGGCTTTTTGCCTCTCTACCTAGTGTTCTCAAACTATCCCTACACCTCTGTTGTAGAATGATCACCTAGTTCAAATTTCTTAGCTTCCAAGCCCTAGAAATTTCGAACTCTAGATCAATTCGCTCTCTCGGTGTGTTTCTGAATGAACCCCAAGCCTCCTTATACTTTTCTCGTTGAGACTTCAACGGCCGAGATTAAGTCTCTAATCAGTGGCTAAGATTAAAAACTTGACTTGATTCGCTTTCTCGAACATTCTCACCCATATTTTGATAAATACCCATTAAGACTTTAATTTTCCTAAGTTTAGACTTAGGAACCCCATTAAAAATATTAATTATTTTAATAAAATACAATTCGGGTGGAATTTCACCAACCGGTTTTTGGGTTCTTTAGAACTCATGTGCCTTAGCCCATCCATCAATTTTCATGGCTAGAGCACATTCGATGCTATAAAAAACTAGCACTCCCTTTTAGCGAGGATTGTGCTCTAGCAACAATGTCCAACTGCATGCTCCTCTGTCTCTGAAGCATCTCCTTTCCGCACTGTTGCTGCCACCAACACTGTGCTGCTACTGCTGCTACTGTACTACTGCCCATGACACTGCCACTGCCATTGCTGCATCTGTACTACAACTCTCTCTCAAATGCTGCATCTGCCATGCTGCTAGCACTGCCACTGCTAACACTGCATTCGTACTGCAACTTAGTTGTTGAGAGAAGCAACTGAAAAACACCCAAAATTACTGAACTAACTGTGTTCAACATAATACCATCTGAATGTTGGAATTTGACTGCTACTAGTCTCTGACCCTCTGAATCTTCTCCATTGCTGTTGACTTCTGCACTGTGCCATCTGCACCACTGCCAACCTTGCTTTGCGCTGATCAGTCTCTGGTCTCTGGCTACTGCATCTGTCTCTCAAACCAACCCATTGCATCATCTGACACTAAGTCCATCTCGCTATTGTTGAATATCGGGCTCCTGTAGCAAGGAATTGATCCAATAGGTGGGTTCCTCAAGGATGATACCCACATGTAGTCCTCCCGACTACAGTTCTAGATCGCCCCATTTCCCCTCCTGGAGATGTGTGGGCACTCATGGCAAACTCATCTTCGTCAATCTTTGCTGGAGCAGCCGTAGGATCATGTTTCCCATTCTTATCCTTTTGCTTCAAAGGACACTAGGATGCAAAGTGGCCCATCTTGCCACATCTGAAACATTTCACCTTCGAAATGTCCTCCTTTCGCTTCTGCTTCTACTGTCCCTTTGATGCTAGAGCTGCGTTCTCCTCCTCCCCGGTCTTCGTGCCACTCCCACTGCTGCCATTGAGGTTGACCTTAACCAAACTCTTCTTAATTCTTCTTGTTGAAGGGCTGTTCACATCTCCTCCCATGAAGATAGTCTTTCCTTGCCCAATATACTTTGGACGAAGACTTGCCATTCATCCGAGACTCCATTCAGGGCCGTCCTTACCATCGTGGTAGACTGAGGAGTAGACCCCACTATAGAAAGTTGGTCTCTAGTGTCCTGAAGACGTTGAAGCTAGGAGTTAACCCCTTCTCCCTTAAGCATCAATGTTCGCTGCAACTTTTGTTCTAAGTACATCTTCTGCTGTTTGGAAGAACCTTCATACAGTGACGACAAAGCTTCCCACATTTCTCGGGCTGTATCTTTGCCCTGTAGGTGTGAGACCACATGATCTCGAACTCCATCGAGTATGAACCTCTTCGCCTTTCCCTGCTCGACCTTGTACTTCTTCTTCTGATCATTGTTCGCAGGAACAACCATAACACTCTTGACGTAAGCTTCGAGATCGTACTCCTCTAGAACAGCTAAGATTTTGGTCTTCCATATGACATAGTTGGAAGCTCCTTCCAACTTGTCCCGACCTCTGAGTCCATGTGATGCCACCTCACCCAAACTATTTAATTGACTCCTCTAATCATTGCGCAGCACTGGTCTGCTGCCCAACAAGTGAAAAATTTGAACCTTTGGCAAGAAAAGTCCTTTGAGGAGGAAATTCCCCTTCTATGTGTCTTTGCTCTTTTCCGATAGATTTCTGCCCCAACCAAAACTGCATCCTTCAAGCACTGCGCTAAGGCTCTGCGTCACTCCCTCTGCCTCTGCAAGCTCACAAACCAGAAATTGTACCTCTCTGTCGACTCTCTCAGAGAGGGATTTCCTCGGAATCTCTGCTTTCCCGGCAAGGATTGCGCAATCCCTTCAAGGGAATTCGAATTGTTGCCAAATGCAACTATTGGTCTCTTTGATTAGCGCTAGATCGGCTCTTCCTGTTTCAAAATCAATGCTCTAATACCATGTGAAAATTCCGACACTCAAGGAACCCCTACTGTAGCAAAGCTGAATTTACTTCACCTACTTGATTTTCATATACATTATCAAGTTATTTTCTGAATAATACTGAAGTAAATTACTTTTGCAGCCTACACCAATTTAATTTGACTACATGAAACAAGAAACTAAGCAAAGAACAAGATACATAGGACACCGTTATTTTTGGACAAAATAGTCCTCGGAAAAACCCAATACGGGAAAACCGGTGCAACAACTCTGAGGGTTTTATATTATTAAGCAGTAGTTCTGAATACAATGGTGCATGCCCTCTCGACAATCCAGTTACAGAGAAAAATATAATGGCGGAAAACTGAGTGAGATTACCTCACTTCATCTGGTAGTTTCCGGCTGATCTGAAAGCAGAACTGGCTAACCCCGGCTATCTCTGCGTTGGCCTTGCATCAGCCTTACAGGCTCTAACCCCGGCTATCTCTGCGTTGGCCTTGCATCAGCCTTACAGGCTCTGCGTCAGCCCTGCGCTGTCTATTCTACCTCCTGGAGCTTTTGCGTCAACCTTCCTCGGCTGTTCCGACAACTCCCTGACAGTCCCAGATTTCTACATGAAGGCAACTTCCCTTTTGCACTAGCCCTTCTAGCTCTGCATCAAGCTTGCGTAGGCCCAGATTGGCCTAGCATCAGTCCCTCTAGGTGCTGCACTGCCTCCACTGATGGCTCTCCACCTCTTTGCCCAGTGTTCCCGAACTATCCCTACCCCTCTACTACAGAATGATCACTGAGTTCGGATTTCTCAGCTTCCAAGCCCCAGAAATTTCGAACTCTAGATCAATTCATTCTCTCGGTGTGTTTTTGAATGAAACCCAAGCCTCCTTGTTATACTTTTCTCGTTGAGACTTCAACAACTGAGATTAAGATTAAAAACTTGACTTGATCCTCTTTCTAGAACATTCTCACCCATATTTTGATTAATACCCATTAATACTTTAATTTTCCTAAGTTTAGACTTAGGAACCCCATTAAAAATATTAATTATTTTAATAAAATACAATCTAGGTGGAATTTCACCAAACGGTTTCTGGGTTCTTTAGAGGTCATTGCCTTAGCCTCTCCATCAATTTTCATAGCTAGAGCACATTCGTTGCTACCAAAAACTAACATTGGAAAGGACCATAATTCAATACAGTCGTACATAGTTCAAGTTCCAATGCGTATGGATAATTGCGCAAGGTATGGTGGGAATCGAAATGTTGATGTGGAGTGCACGAGTTGGTGCAAGGTTCAACAACAATGATGATGAATCATTATTGCTGTTAAATACGGCACGTTTAACGTTAATATAGTACCTCCCCCAACTAAGGGATGACCGTCCACGGTCATGTCTAGTCATGTCTTAGGTGAAATGTCAATCCAATCCACGAAGTCAGTTGGGGATGTACCTGACAACTTACCTTGACAGAGTAACAACAGCAGAAGAGTAACAACACCAGTGGAGTAACAACACCAGTGAAGTACTTAAACAAAATCAACATTCGCAGAGTATCAACACCAGCGACGTACCTGCAAGAAAAATAATGATAGAGTAGTAACAAAATTATAAATATATATATATATATATATATATATATATATTATATATATATTTCAAGCAAGAGGTGCAGAGGAAGAATTCTCTGCACTAACAATTTCAAACCTAGAATTATTAGAGAGATGTTTAATAAAGTTGTCTTTGGAAACTAGACGGTAATACAGTTTGAGGCGATATCCATTTACAATCAAGGGAGTATGTGCCGCATCGATCGTTACGAGTCTAACGACCTCATTATCAAACAACATGTCAACTTCATATGGTCCCATCCATCTAGAGCAAAGTTTTCCTTTAAAATCTTTGAACCAAGCGTCATAGAGAAATGCCCAATCTCCTCTTTGAAACACCTTTTTCTTTATAAATTTATGATGCCATTTAGTTCACTGTTGCTGAATTGTAGCAGTGTTCTGGACAACTACCAAACAAATTTCATCCAACTCATTTAACTATTCCAGTTGGTGTTTCTGGGCTTCTGAAAGTTCCAAACCTACTTCAAGCACTGTCCTGAGCATCTTAATTTCAAATTCTGCCGAAAACAAAGGGGATTTCCCATTGACAAGCTCGTATGGTAAAAATCCTATTGTGTTCTGCCATGTTGTTCTATACACCCAAAGTGCCTCAGGAAGCTTT
Source organism: Pinus taeda (assembly GCA_000404065.3). Classification (NCBI taxonomy): domain Eukaryota; kingdom Viridiplantae; phylum Streptophyta; class Pinopsida; order Pinales; family Pinaceae; genus Pinus; species Pinus taeda. The sequence continues at coordinate 165,419 of APFE031508015.1, forward strand.
TCAACCCAGTTTTAGCGATGGTTTGCTACAGTCTTCGTAAGGATATTTTTTAGCACTTTATTTGTACTCTCAACTTGACCATTCGCCTGAGGATGATATGGAGATGTCACCGCGTGCTTGATTCCATACTTCTTCATAAGTCTTGCCGTCAGATGTGATGTGAATTGCGCCCCCCATCTGAAACTCTCTCTAGGAGCTCCGTACCGAGCGAAAATTTCTTCACATAAGAAATCTGAGACAACCTGTTCTTTTGCTTTCACAACAGCCTTGGCCTCTATCCACTTTGTCACATAATTTGTCCAGACCAGAATGTGGACTTTTTGATGTGAGGATGGATTGAATGGCCCAACAAAATCGATAACCCATTTGTCAAAGGGCTTAAGAACTAGTTGAGGCTGTCACGAATCTCATTCGATCGACCAGGCTGTCCCATCCGTTGGCAACTATCGCACCCTTAGACATATTTCCTTGCATCACGAAAAATAGAGGGCCAATAGTACCCCATCTGTAACAACTTATGACCTGTCCTCTTATCTATAAAATGTCCTCCACAAGGGCCATCATGAGCAGCTTTGAGTACATCATAGATGTCATCTTCACCTATGCAGTGTTGGATTTGTTGATCAGGTATGTATAAAAGAGGTATCCCTCTATCCACGAATGACGGGCACTATGATGGATAATCCTTTGCTGCTCTCTGTATGGTAAGTGTTGAGGTACTTTTCTTGTAGCAAGATAGTTAGCAATATCTGCATATCACAGTGAGTAGAAATTGCAAAAAGATGTTCATCTGGAAAACTATCCTCTACAAGTTCACCTTCATCACTAGTATCCAGCCTAGATAAGAAGTCTACAACTACATTATCTTTCCCTGGCTTATCTACAATGGTAATATCAAATGCTTGAATTAATAATAACCATCTCGTAATACGACCAAGAGTTATTGGTTTATTCATCAGATACTTGATGGTTGTATGATTTGTGTGCATGAAAGTGGGATACCCTGTAATGTAATGTCGAAACTTATTAATAACATAAATAACAACGAAAAACTCTTTTTCAGTTACTGTATAGTTCAGTTCAGCAGGAGTCAAATTCTTGCTGACAAAATAAATCGCATACGGTTTCTCGTCCTCTTGTTGTCCCAAGACTGCCCCTACTGTTGTGTGAGAAGCATCTGTAGAGATATGAAACGAGAGCTTCTAGTTAGGACCACGCAATATCGAGCTTTGCAAACTAGTTCTTTGATTTTCACAAAGGCTGTTTCACATTCATTGGTCCACACGAACTCTGCATCCTTAGGTAACAATTGAAAAAGTGGAAATGCTATCTTAGAATTTTTCTATAAAACGTCAATAACAACTAGCATAACCAATGAAATTACCTACCTGTGTCGGTGTCTTAGGTGTAGGAAAATTTAATATTACCTCTACCTTGGCAGGATCAACTCGAATTCATGCAACTGAAAGTAGATGTCCCAACACTATTCCCTCCTTCATCATCATATGACATTTTATTGTACTAAAAGAGACGTGTTTGCTTACATCTTTTAAGTACTTTCTCTAAGTTTTCTAGACCTTCGTCAAAGGAATCCCCATATGAGGTGAAGTCATCCATGTAGATTTCACCACTATCATTGACTAGATCAGAAAAAATCCCCAATACTGCCCGTTGGAAGGTAGCAGGTGCATTTACAGAGACCAAATGGGAGGAGTCAGTATGCAAAGGTTCCCCAAGGGCATGTGAAGGTAGTTTTATCTTGATCCTCAGGGGCTATTTGGATTTGGTTGTACCCACTAAATCCGTCCAGAAAGGATAAGAACTTCTTTCCGGCTAGTGTGTCAAGGACCTAGTCAATAAAAGGTAAGGGAAATTGATCTTTTTGAGTTTCTTTATTTAATTCCCTATAATCAACACAAATCCAACATTTGCCATTCTTTTTCGGAACAATGACTAATGGGGATACCCATTGACTGTCCGAGATTGGGTAAATAAATCCCACATCCAATAGTTTTTGTAATTCGTCTTTGACAATGTTCTCTAAAGCAAGATTCATTCTTCTCTGTGGTTGCCTAACAGGTTGGCATTCTTCTTTAATGTATATGTGATGAGTACATAAATCAGCAGGGATCCCTTTCATGTCTATATATTCCCAAGCGAAGGCTTCTTTCTGTTCTCGAAGGACTTTTAGTAACCGTTAAGACTGGGAAGGTGAAAGGTCAAGATTAACGTTCAATGTCTTCCCTGGTTCAATTTCTACAGGAATACTGTTACGGGGTACAATTATAGGAACGTTTTCAACTTCAGTCTCTGGTTCAATAGCTTCCTTAACATTGCAACTCATAACAGATTCTAATAACTGGCAGGTTGAATCAGAAACAGAGTTGGGACTACTGATAAAAGCACTAATGGTATCGTCTTTCGTTTCATCCTTAAAACAAAGGGCCTCACCAATAGTAAGAATTGGTCCAATTTCTTCGTTTTCAGGTTCAAGCCCTTTCATAGGTAGAGGTTTTTGTGTTAAGGTAAATATTGGTTTATCTGATGAACTTGGTTCTGCGGGGGGATAAAGGATAAGATTCTTTGTAACTTCCCCATTGGATATTACCATATTTCCTGACCGACACCCAATGTAAGCATCTGCGGTCGCAAGCCAAGGTCTTCCTAAAATCAAAGGATGCTCATCGACTGGGGATTGGGTATGTAATACTAAAAGTTCAACAAGGTACTGCCACAAGTCTATCGAAATAGTTATATCTTCCAACTTCCCTACTGGTCTTATAGTAGACCGATCTACCAATTCTAGGACGGTGGGAGTTGGTTTAAGGTTTCGCAGACCCAAGGTAATCACAGTTGCAGAAGTTATAACATTAATTGCTGCCCCCAAGTCTACCAACACATTTAGGATATCAAACCCATTAATCTGTACTGTAAGAATCGAGTTCCCTGGATCTTTGTACTTAACAGGTATAGACTTCCCCAACATTATATCTGATAATTTTCCCATAATTTTCCCATAAAGTGAATAGTTACGGGGTACAATTATAGCAACGTTTTCAACTTCAGTCTCTGGTTCAATAGCTTCTTGAACATTGCAACTCATAATAAATTCTAATCGCTGGCGGGTTGAATCAGAAACGAAGTTGGTACTGCTGATAAAAGCACTAATGGTATCATCTTTCGTTTCATCCTTAAAACAGAGGGCCTCACCAATAGTAAGAATTGGTCAAATTTCTTCGTTTTCAGGTTTGAGCCCTTTCGTAGGTAGAGGTTTTTGTGTTAAGGTAAATACTGGTTTATCTGATGAACTTGGTTCTGCAAAGGGATAAAGGATAAGATTCTTTGTAACTTCCCCATTGGATATTACCATATTTCTCGACCGACACCCAATGTAAGCATCTGCGGTCGCAAGCCAAGTTCTTCCTAAAATCAAAGGATGCTCACCGGCTGGGGATTGGGTATGTAATACTAAAAGATCAACAGGGTACTGCCATGAGTCTATTGAAATAGTTGTATCTTCCAACTTCCCTACTGGTCTTATAGTAGACCGATCTACCAATTCTAGGACAGTGGGAGTTGGTTTAAGGTTTTGCAGACCCATGGTAATCACAATTGCAGAAGTTATAACATTAATTCCTGCCCCCAAGTCTACCAACACATTTAGGATATCAACCCCATTAATCTGTACTGTAAGAATCGGGTTCCCTGGGTCTCCGTACTTAATAGGTATAGACTTCCCCAACATTATATCTGATAATTTTCCCATAACGTGAATAGTGAGTGGATCCTTTGGTTTTCTTCCAAGTTTCTTAGAGCAATATTCTTTGATTGTTTTGGCATAAATCGGTATGTCCTAAATAGCCCAAAGTAATGGGATTTTGACAAATAAATTTTGCAATCCCCCTAAAAAGTCAAATTTAGGATGAGGACTCTGTTTGCTCAAGGATAGTCTCTCAAGATAAGGTGGACTAGTCTGACATCCTCTAGTAACAGTTGTTTGAGAAGGGGGTTGTTGTTCCATAGGAATTTGTGTTGACTTATCCCAGTTGTTCCAACAAAATTCCTAGGTTCTGGTTCTGAGACTTCATCATCAGTATGTTTAACAATTATGACGAAGTCAGAGTATTTACTGCCTGACCGGACCGAAGATTTAATTCATTACATTCCACGGTGGCAATACTGTATGCAGGAAGGTTGAGTGTGTCAACTTGTTGAGCCCCCCTATTGTTTGGATTTGGGTTGGATTGAACACACAATTGTGGATGAAGAGGAGGATTATTGGTGCAGGCATTAGAGGGCAGCTGTAGCTACTATTGTGGCATAGGCTGGGAGCACTGTCTTGAAGGAGGAGGAGGTCCATGCCAATTCTGAGACCATGAAGGAGTTGGACCAGACTTAGGGAACCATGGTTGCCAGGGCATTGGATATTGATAGGACTGTGACCATGATGGTGAAAAAGGTATAGACAGAGGCCCAAAATTCAAATTATTAAAATACTGAGAAGGGTCTTGAGGCATGCCTTGATTCATGTTCTGTGGCTATGGTTGCCATGGTTTCCTTGATCCCATGAAATACAACGGATCTACTTCTTCATTTGCTCCCTGAAAAACTGCCTTCAACCTAGGAAGAGATGGACAGGTGCTAGTGTAATGGCTCTGTTCACATATCACACAGGTCTCGATAGTGTTCAATAGACATTCCTTTAGAGGGTGCTTCTTTCTGCATTGAGGGCAGAAAATAGACATGGCCTTCTCTGCTTCCATCTGCTTCTGTTTCGCCTGTAAAACGTCTAGCTGTGAGGATAGTGTGCTCACGATATCAGTGCTCAAGTTGTCCAACAAATTTCCAATTTCTGCTTTCGTAACTCCACCGTTAGATGTCTTGAGGGTTCATATCCACTGCCTTTGCCTCACACCTCCACATGAACACTTAATGCACAATTCGCAGATGGTGTCAAAATCTTCCTTTGATATGTCTACCTTTCCTACTACGTTCAAAAGTTCCAAAGGTTCCTCCCTTAGTGCCCGGAGAAAAAATATTTTCAAGATGTCCTTATCTAGATCACTATGGCGTGATCTCTGCAAATTGTATTGGAAACATTCCACAAATTCCTCCATGTTCTCATCCTCTTTCTGCATAATCTTAAAGATCTCTTCCTTAACATCTCGGGATTTATGATAGTCTTGATATTTTCCGAGGAAAATCGTCTTCATATCATCCCATGTAGTAATAGATTTCCCTCCTAAAACCTTGAACCATCTCAAAGCTGTTCCCTTCAAAGTGGCAGGGAATATCTTCAATTTCTGAGCATCAGAAATATAGTCATACCCCCGACAGAAAACGTCGAATTCAAACAGGAATGTGTCCGGATCTTCAGAAGAAAGACCATGAAAGTTAGGTAATACTCTTAGAGGAATAGGCTTCATAGGTGCAACACCCCTAATATCTCCAATTGGAAACTCAATCGAAGAAGTTGCAGGAGCCATAAATATCTTCCAATATTCACTTGGAATCTCAACAGGTTCTAGTTGTTCTATAATGCGTGGTTGAGTCTGTTTAACAACACTCCCTCGATCAAATGGTGCAGTGAATTCCCTCAAGTCTTCTTCTTCTTCTGAACTCACAGTGTTCAGTTCTCCCGATCCTCTGCTTACTACTTCTTTCCTAAATTGTGCTTCTGTTATTGGGGGAGGTTCTGGTTGTGGACTACCCCCCATATCTCGTATGAGATCTCACCTTAACAGCAGTTCATGACGATGCTCCTGATTCAACTCTCGAAATGATTTCTTGGATATAAGTATTTTTGCCTAGATCTTTTCTTCCTCTTTTTGGGCGGTCTTCCTCTGCCCCTTTTATTTGTATCTTTGTTCATGCAATTAGAAAATAAAAGAAAAACATTAAAGTAAATTGAAAACTTAGGACTTGGAGCACAGTGAAAACTTCCCTCCCCAGGACGAGAGAGTGGCCTTTAAAAAGAAAGCAAAAGAAGGAAAGCAAACCAACCACAAAATTCTAAGCTCAGGACCTGAAACAGGGTGAAAAAAAATACTTCCCTTCCTAGGACGAAAGAGCGGTTCCTATGAAAGAAACAAGCAATCTAATGCTCAAGACCTGGAGCAGGGTGAAAAAATTCCCTCCCTAGGACGAGAGAGTGGTCCTATGGTCAATACTAGTCGTACTTTCGCACCTTCGATAGCCTCCCCAACAACGACGCCAGAATGTTGGTGTTCAGATATGAATCATGCAATTCACCCAATTCCACATTATTGCCAACTTGGGGCTCGACTGTTTATTTCAAGGCTATCATGTAAGGTATATGCAAGCCACAGTTTCTCTACCCATCATTGAACATTTAATTATAACATAACAATGCGTAACAAGTTATAACTGTAACAACAAATAAGAGGAACAAGAAGTTAAGACTCACAACAACACACTGAAATTATTATACAACAAAGAGATAACACAACAGAAAATAAACCTATGCACACATCTAATCCAACAGTGCCTGGTCAGGAGAGTGGGCTCAACTCCTTGATCAGGGTAGTGGCAAGATCGAGATCTATAAAATACTCAAAAGATTAGCAATTGTATTAATCAAAATATCATTATAGAGTTCTGTTGTTACAACTCAAAAATATTGTATATCTCCTAGCAGTGGCTTTCCCAACCCCGTAATTACTAATACGTTTCATTAATCAACTGACAATGCCTAAGATTGCAATAGTTGTCAGCCTGCAAATACATAACAGTGTCTTGAGATACAACAAAATTCAAAGATAACACTTATGCTGGTTGATAGGTTGATCCACCATTGCAGCTGATACCCAAAGATAACGTTGCTAGCTCAATAATCATCATACGCTGAATCATGCCTTTAATCATCATTCCTCCAAATCTGCAAGAAAACTTAAGTTAGCAAGTTGCTTTAGGAAATAATCCCCTACAACTACGCTTCATTGATTAACAATTCACAAAGACATGATAATAGTTGTACCTTCGCTGTTTAGAATGCAAATCGACCAACAAGGGCATGAAATGAGTACATGAAAGGGATAAAAGGGTGGGTAAAAAGTAGGCAAAATTAGCAACCAACATTGATCACGAAGCCCAACAGTGGCCATCTCAATGAACTGTCGAAAACTTCTTCTTTCCTTCTGCTCGGCTGCTACTCTTCTATTCACACTCCCTTCTGGAGTGAGAAGATCTGCTCACAACTACTGCCAATTTGCAAGGAAAATCGAACTTCTTGAGACTAGAAGTTCCTTGAGGAAAATTTTCCCTCTGTATGTGCTCTTCTCTCTTCCACCTTGATGCTGGCTCTGCTCTAGCATACTATTGCAAAACATCTATGCCCAGCTAGAGATCTGGCCAACGAAAAAAATTTGATCTGCTCCCTCTGCCTCTGTAATCACTTGATTTGGAAGGATTGAATTTTTCTGCCCCTATCAGAAAAATTGGTCTCCCTCAAGTAACTCGGCCTCTTGGGAAAAGACTGCGTGACCCTCGGAAATTTCAGCTTATTGCCCACACTGAGTAGCGAAATTCCTTCTTTTCGCCTCTGAGTTCCGTGGCTGATCAACTGCGCTCTGATAGCATGTGAAAATTCCTAAAACCGGAATCCTATTGCAGCAATTGTTATTATTTCTCCTAATTGTTAATTAATTAACAATTTATTTGCTATGACAAATATCAAAATAAATACACTGCAATGTTCACAAATAAAATTTTGCAGAAAAATAAAATGCTGGAAGCTGACAAATGCTAGCACACGCACATAAAATTAACACAATTAGTTTTGGACAAAAGTCCTTGGAAAAACTCAACTTGGGAAAACTGGTGCAACAACTGAGGGTTTTATTATTATGCTGGAGTGAGAAATTGAGTACAACTGAATGCCAAAATTTGGCAATCCTATAGAGAAAAATACTAGCAAAAATCCAGTGATGAATTTTCCTCACCCTACAGGCAAACTCTTGGCACAACTTGCCTTCAAAAACTCGGTCCTCTGACCCTTTGTGTCAGCCTTTGCATTGCTCTGTGTAGCTTGCTAAATGTCAAGCCTCTGACTGGTTGCTGATGAATTTGTTTGCCTTCTGTTGGCTGGAAAGATGCTTCTCCGACACTCTGGGACTCCTTCTTGGCCTCTGGAACTAAAGACGTCTCTCTCTCTTAGCAAATCAAACTTGCCTCTAGAAGCTGCTGCGCTGCCCCTGCGTCCGCTTCTTTATGGCTCTTCTGCCTCTTTGCAAATGCGCTCATTGGATCTGGAATGCTTCCTCTAGCCTCACTGTCTCTGCCCCTCACTCATTGCTTCAATCTCTAGCTCTCTCCGACAACTGACTGCTGCTACTCTGGAAATCTATCTACCAAGAAATCGAACTCTTGAAGTGTCTTCTCCATCACCACATTGACCTCCTCTTATAATCCTTTGTTGGAGCACCAACAACCAAGATTAAAACATAATCGATAGCTAGGATCATCTCTAGATCGATCCATGTGTGTTTCTAGATGATTCTCGCTTTGACTTAATTAATACTGATTAATTAACTATATTTCCTAAGTTTAGACCTAAGAAATATTTAAAAACTGGTTAATAATCTAATTAAGTCATTTGTAGGTAGAATTTCCAGAAACGATTTCTGGGTTTTGGAGATCTCATGTATTCTAGCCTCTCAACCAAATTTCATGGCTAGAACACATCCAATGCTACAAAAGCTAACACTAAAACGTGTCCAAAATGATTTTTATCGTGTCTTCCAATTGCGACATGTGTTTTCGACGTGGCAAAAATGTGCCCTAACATTTTTGCCTCTTAGGACACGTTTCCCACGAAAAGTCACTCATAAAGTCCACGCATGGTTCATTTTTTTGGTTTTTTTGGTCATTTTTCACCATCGAAGTTCGTTGGAGTCGCTGACGTGTTGGAACTTGGTCATTGTTTGCTCGCTCGAGTCATTGTTGTGTTGTGTTGGAAGTTCCTTCAACGATTCCCAACTATCAACTTCACATCAAAGAATAACATTCATGGTTTGGAGGTTAAATTTCTTGTTTTGGAGCGCGAGGGGGGCAGGTCAACATTTTCTTGTATTCCGTACGCCCATATCTATATAATTTGTATCAATGTATTCAATTGCCTTTTTAGGTGTCGACTACCATTCATGATTTATAACTTTTGAAATAACTTTCTTCATGGTCTCTATAGCTCAATTCATTTGCCTGTTCTCTAAATATCCATCCACAAACGTTTCCATGTTTTGAAATTTGGTTTTTCTCCTTTTTCTAAAACATGTTCAAGAATAGATTCTACGACCTGCCTTTTCAATCATTCCTTTTGTGATATATGTAGGAATTTACAGGGTAAGCTCCTCAAACAGAACACCAAAGGACATCGCTCACAAACAGATCACAGATCAATGCACCAGTATTCTTGACGTGGTTAAAACCCTTAAAGAGGGAAACAGTCCACGACCTGAGCCAACGCGGCCACTTCAGGCAATTTATTAATAAAATAATGAAAATTTACATAAGCTTCTCTCATGAACAGTTAACCAACAAATGACCCTTCATACTCTTTAAATAGAGATCATGGACCAATCGAGTGTTAAGCCATGGATCAGGTGTCGGTAATACCGAGGAGAGAATGAATTGTTGGATCACTTCATGTCTAGAACATATTGTGGCCGTCGGATTGCAAGTTACAAAAGTACATAGTAAAGAAACACACTTTACTTAACGTTACACTAGACTAAGTTATACTTAACTATTTTCCATGTGTTGGAATATCCTAACATCCCCCCTTAAGAACAACTTGGGATAGGATTGAAGGATGTACAAATATGACACAATAGGAGAAGGAAGGAGGAACTAGAGCCTATCCCTCCTTAGTGACAGATTCCTGAACTCCAACCATAAATCGAAGTTTAGTAAACTTTGCCTCTGTGAGAGCCTTTGTAAAGATGTCTGCAACTTGATCTTCTGTTGAACAATATTGCACTTCAAGAACATGGTCATGAATGAGCTTTCTGATGAAGTGCATGTGCAGTTCAATGTGTTTGTTGCGTTGATGTTGGACTAGATCTTTGCATAGTTGAATGGCACTTTGATTATCACACCAAAGTGTAGTCAGATGCTGCTGCTGAAAGCCAAACTCTAACAGGATCTGATGAAGCCACAGGGCCTCCTTACTAGCTTCTATGGCATCACAATACTTTGCTTCTGCTGAAGAAAGAGAAATGGCACTTTGTTTCTTGCAAGCCCATTTAATAGGTCCTGAACCAAGAGTGAACACATAATCTGCAGTAGACTTCCGATCATCAGGGTCACCAACCCAATCAGAATCAATGAACCAACCAATAGAGGAGATGCTTTTGCACTGTAATGAATCCCAAACTGAACTGTACCTCGAACATAACAAAGAATTCTTTTAGTTGCTTTCCAATGACTTTCATGTGGGTTTTGCATAAACCGAGCAATAAGGCCGACATCAAAAGAAAGATCAGGATGAGTGTGGGTCATATACAAAAGTTTTCCTACAAGTTGATGGTATAAGGTAGCATCAACTTCAGGGGAAGTACAAGTGACTGAAAGTTTGGCTTCAGACTGAAAGGGAGAAGGGGCTGGCTTACAGTCTTCCATGTGAAAATGGCATAGAAGATCACAAGCATACTTGGACTGGGAAAGGGAAATACCTTCCTTGGATTGCAAGACTTGAAGACCAAGAAATTAATGCAAGTGTCCTAAGTCTGTCATTTCAAACTTCTTTTTAAGGCTGGACTTCACATGGTTTATAAGGTTGGGATCACTACCAGTAAGGATAAGATCATTAACATAAAGAACAAGAATGATAAGAGACTTTTCCACTTTCTTGGTGTGGACAATATTGTCAGAATGACACCTAGAAAAGCTAGTTTCTAAAAGAAAGTTATCTATTTTGGCATACCAAGCCCAAAGAGCTTGCTTGAGACCATAAAGGGATTTCTGAAGCCGACATACAAGGCTGGAGTTTGTTTGTATAAAGCCAGTAGGTTGTTCCATATAGATTTCTTTATGCAAGTCCCCATGCAAGAAGGTAGATTTAACATCCATCTGATGGACTTCCCATTTGAAAGAGGCAACAAGGGAAAGAACAAGGCAAATAGAGTTCATTTTGGCAACAAGGGAGAAGGTTTTAGTATAGTCAATGGCTTCAACTTGTGAAAAACCCTTAGCAACAAGACGAGCTTTATGTTTATCAACTTTTCCATCTGGTCCATACTTGGTTCTGTAAACCCATTTGCATCTAACAAGTTTTTGTCCCTTTGGTAGAGGAACAAGATCCCATGTATCATTTTCCAATAATGAACGATATTATTCATTCATAGTTGTGTCCCAATCCGGATGGTCTGAAGCTTCTGCAAAGGTGTCAGGATCATAATTCATTGAAGCTTGAGCCAGTAAAGAAGAGGCTCTATCGAACTGAGAACGTGTACAACGCTGATCTATAGGATCACCGGCAAGAGCACTTGTTGCATCCCGAGTAGCACAAACCCATTTTGGAAGTTGAGGAGCTGAAGGAGGATCTTGAGAAGGTGGGGGAGGATTGTCATCCTCGCTGTTATCATCTGAAGAAGAAATATTTTCAGAAGTAGAAGGGATAGAGAGAGGTGGCACATCCGCCGAACTAGGCTGGTAGGCTGATATATTTTCAACAAACTTTACATCTCTTCTAATGATAACATTTTTGGACTTAAGTGGAATAAGTCTATATCCTTTGACATCTTCAGAATATCCAACAAAAGTACACTTTTCACTCTTAGGTTCTAAAGCTTTCTGTTTCTCATTTGGAATATGGGCCCATACTTCACTTCCAAAAACATGAAAGTGACTTACATATGGTTTAATTGAACTCCATGCTTCTTCTAGAGTGATATTATTTAAAACCTTAGTAGGTGTGCGATTTATTATGTAATTTGCACAGTTAATTGCTTCTGCCCAAAAATTAAGACTAAGTCCTTTAGATTGAAGCATACAATTAG
>APFE031508015.1:177560-192051 GCA_000404065.3 Pinus taeda
AGCATACAATTAGCCATTTCCTTTAAGGTGCGATTCTTCCTTTCAGTTACACCATTTTGTTGTGGAGTATATGGAACAGTATGTTGCATTTGAATTCCATTCTCAGTTCAAAAGTTGATGAAATTGTTGTTAACATATTCTCCACCATTATCAGATCTTAGCTTAAGAATTTGATGTCCATATTGTTTTTCAACAAAGGCCTTAAAGGCCAAGAACATGTTAAATACTTCACTCTTGAGTTTTAAGAAGTATCCCCAAGTGCGTCTGGAGAAATCATCAATGAAAGTTAAGAAATACTTGTAGCCAAAGAATGAAACAATTGGAAGTGGACCACATAAATCACTATGCACAAGTTGTAAAGGGGCTGAGGCATGCCAAGAGGCACATTTTTCAAAATTATCCCGGTGATGTTTTCCGAGTACACATCTGAAACAAACACCATCTCTGCAAGATACCATTGGAAGACCTGTCACCATATTTTCTTTACATAGATTCTGAAGGGAGCGATAGTTTAAGTGACCAAATCGCTCATGCCAAAGTTTGCTCACTTCATCGTTATGAGCAATAAATACCGAGGGAAGATTTGATGACCTAAAGTTGTTAAACTTATACAACCTTGTAGAATCATCAGCAATGCCAGTAGCTAAAATCTGTCTAGGATCTCTTAGGTCCTTAATTACAACATCGTGAGGTGAAAATTCAACGATTTTACCTGCACCTGAATGAGTTATCTGATATACAGATAGAAGGTTGCAGAATAAGGTTGGAACACATAATACATCATTAAATTGACCATTGTCTATATGAACAGTTTCGGTCCTTACAACACTAAGAGATCTATCATCACCAACATATATATTTTTGGTGTTACAATCATTTAAAGAAGAAAACATGGCTTTGTTTTTGGCCATGTGATAAGAAGCTCCAGAATCAATGAGCCACTCATGAGAATGAGAAGAAGAAGATACATTTAGTGCATAGCCAAACCGAGATGCTTGACAACCACATGCAGAAAGTGTTATTCCTAAACATGAAGTTGAAGTTGAAGAGTGCTCCAAATGGATGTTATGCTTCTTCATTGCTGCTTCCAAGGCTTCCATATTCTTAAAGCATTTGGATTCTAAGTGGCCATCTCGATTACAAAAGTGGCAATGTTTATCAGTCTTCTTCCCTTTGTTTTTATTTGCTTTATCATTTTGTTGAAATGATTTTTCATTTTGAGACTAGAATTGCTTAGGACCCTTATTTGGTTTAGGACCATTCTTTTTAGGATACGACTTCTTAGGATTCTTTGAATTTGGTTGCTGCTAGGCGACTAAGCTTTTCTTAGAAGAGTTTCCAAGATTAAGAAGACCAAGGTGTAAGAGTTTTTCTTGTTATCTTATTAAAGAATCACAAAAGGAATCAAAGAAACAGGACTTGTAGGCTTGTCCTTGAGAAATGAAGGCTTCTCTTCTAGAATGGAAGGTGGAAACAAACACATTATAGGTTGGTCCCAACTTAGTAAGAATGGAATAGATAAGGTTACTATCTTCTTTCTTAACCTTAACACCTTCCAAGAGAAGTTTAAGCGTCTTGAACTTGGACAAAAAATCTTCAATGGAAGATAAATATTTGGTGTCCAATGTAAGCAACTCATTTTCGAGTTGATGGGCTCTAAGTTCATTTTTAATTCCAAAAACTTAAGTGATATGTTTCATTGCTTCATTAGGAGTATCAAGTTCTATAATATGGAATCTAAGGTCTAAAGAAATAGACATCCCTATCAACCCATGTGCTTTATCTTGCCTATTTTCCCATTTGGCTGCCTTATCTTCATCTTTCGATTTGGTTTCTTGGCCTGAGGCTATTCTGTAAAGACCTCTATTTCTAGGTAAATCCACAATGTAGGACCACCATTGGAAGTAGTTGGTGCTGTCAAGAATAACTTGGCATGGACTTTCCATTTTAACAGAAACTGAAGCTATAGATGCTAAAACTAACTGTTCCAATGGAAAGATCTCGAAAAATTAGGCTAGTTAAAAAAAACGGCTTTGAAAACGACTTCTGGATGAAGAAGTTATGGATTTTTGAAGAAAATTTGTTGAAGATGCCGACAAAGTGCGGGAATGTGCGGAAATGAATGATAATGTTATATTTTTAAAAAAATCTGACCTCTTTCCAAACTTAGTCTAATTAGCTCAACAAAAAGAAGACTTGAACTCAAGACCTCTACTGTCATAAAGTAGCTTTGGACCAAGCGAGCTAGATTAAAAGTTTAGTAATTTTTGGAAAAGAGGAAGGGGTTTTTTTTTTTTTAGTCACTGAAGCTTTGGATTGCGTGCTTACTTGAGAAACCTCTTCTTTCCCTACAAAACAAAAAACACAGAACCAAACACGGACATACAAGAAAAAAAAACCTTTCGGCTTGAAGTTAGCTTTAGCCAGAAACTAGATATTTTCCTCAATGTTTCTGATTTTTCGAGATCACACTAAGGCGCGGCAGAAAAGAGCATATGCATCAAAAAAATCCTTCCTTTATGTTTTGATTTGCCCAGATCGCACAAAGTCACGTGGCAAAGAGCATACGCAGAAATGAAAGGTATAGATCCGGTAATAAAAAAAACAAAGAGCTAAATAAACCGAAATATACAGAGAGAAAATAACTAAAAACTGCAAATAAACATTGTATACCTCCAGATCTTAAAAATGACGTAGCTAGGGCTACCAGAAACTTTTTCATGTGAAACTAAAGGGGTTCCTCACTGGAACAGATGTTACTAACACAATAGAGCAGTCCTCTCGACCTAAAAGCAGTCAGAAACAGTGGATATAGAAAATGACAGTCGAATGCAGTTCTACCGGCTTTAGATTTGGATCACCCACGGATGCAGCCCTTAAATAGCTCCGATACCATGTAGAAATTTACAGGGTAAGTTCCTCAGATAGAACAACAAAGGACACCGCTCACAAACAGGTCACAGATCAATACACCAGTATTGTTTATGTGGTTAAAACCCTCAAAGAGGGAAATAATCCATGACCTGAGCCAATGCGGCCACTTCAAGCAATTTATTAATAAAAGAATGAAAATTTACATAAGCTTCTCTCATGAATGCTTACCCTACAAATGACCCTCCATGCTCTTTAAATAGAGATCATGGACCAATCGGGTGTTAAGCCACGGATCAAGTGTCCGTAATACCGAGGAGAGAATGAACCGTCGAATCACTACATATCGTGACCATCAGATTGTAAGTTACAAAAGTACATAGTAAAAAAATACACTTTACCTAACTCTACACTAGACCAAGTTATACTTAACTACTTCCTATGTGTCGAAATATCTTAACATTTTTTGCACAAAATTTACCATTGAAAAAAAAGGTGTTAGATTTTAAGCTTCTGTGGTTGTTTTTTGGAGTAGCACGATCTGGATTATCCACAGTATCATGTTCATTCAACTACCAATCATATTCTAAAAAATAGTCCTGATGATGGACCCCCTTTGGGGTTTGAAACGTCGACAAAATGAATATGATACTGTGGATAATCTAGATCATGCTACTCCAAAAAGAGTGTTATTCGAACTTCAACACTTCTCATTTTGAAGGTGTTTTTTGGACAATTTTTGCACAAAAAATTGGTTTTCACCACCATTTTTAAAACATGTTGAAAATTTACCCTAGAAAAAAAAAAGGTGTTATTCCAACATCAACATTTTTCGTTTTTAGCATTGTTTTTTATGTTTTTATAGAGTTTTTTTGCCAGAGTTCCCATTTTGAGTTTATAGTTCCCGTTTCAAAGTTTACATTGTTAGTAACCAACATGGCTTACAGACAAGGAGTCATGATCCTCTCTATATATTTGTATTTTGAATTTGGAAGTTCCAAGAAAAATATTATTCATTTACACCAAAGTATACCATTCTCTCATGTAAATTTGGAGTGCAAAGCTACATTGGTGTTGACTTCCTCAATTATGTTTTTAAGCTCTATATTGTTTTGTGTATTTAGCTTAAACATCAAAAATCCATTCAAGAATGACTATTGAAATTGTGCATAGTGTAACATATCTTTACTTTTTCTTGATAAACCATTGGTAACTTGATTTTCTCTACACCTTTTGTAGAGAAATATCAAAACCAAAAACCTAAACTTTGCTCATTCGTTTTGTTCTTTCATTGATAAGCTCTTCTAATTTAAGAAATATTTTGTTCTTTCACTGATAAGCTCTTCTAATTTAAGAAATATTTTAAGCTATTGTGGTCTATTTTGACCAGAAATTTGACTCCATTTAGATATTTTTCCCATTTTTCCAAGCCTTGAATTATTTCCAACATTTCCTTATCATACATAAATCTTGTTCCCTCTTGAATTTAATTTCTGACTCTCGAATGCAAAGGATTGGTTTTCTTGCATGAAAACTGCTTCCATCCCCGTTTCTAAAACTTCACATTTCAGCACAAAGGTTTTAACACAAAGGTTTTAGTGAAATATGGAGTAGCCAAAAACATGTTCGATGTAATTAAAATCTTTATTTTCTTACCATAGTATTTGACTACGTCATTGCAACCAAAGGTGTCCTTTTTCAATAATGATGTTAATGGAGCAACATCTTCTTATATAATTCTTTACAAATATTCTATACCCAAAAATGTGATTCTTTACCAATATTCTATACCCAAAAATCCTCACTTGTATAGAAGGAATTTTATGGAATGTCTATCTTCATGCATTCATATTTAATAATAACCAAATTTCAAATCAGTTTGGAGAAACACTTAGGCCCCCTAATTCATTTAGTAGTTCATCCATAAATAAAATGGGAAACTTATCTTCGATGATAATTTTAATTAGCACACAATAATAGATACATAGTATATAAAATCCATATTTTCCCTCACTAGTATGATTATGATTATAGTTGAATATGGGATTTTTCTTTAGTTTATTAAACCATGCTCTAACAATTCTTAGCACTTAATTTTTGTTTATAAGACTTCCTCTTATAAGAATGAGCTCTATGATATGATATCTTGATAGTATATGGGAAGGCTACGACGTAAGACTGGAAAGACCATATCATACTTTTCAAGAATTTTATTTAGACCATCACGATAATTTGTTTCATCACACATAAATTTCTTTAAATAAAAATGTAAAAGACAGGATTAAGCTCCTTTCCAAATTCCTTGAAATTTTTATTTTTTCCCACTTTCACACAATCGTAGGAATTAATTTTGAAGATTCAATATTATAATCTTTTGATGGAGGAATGATTAGGGTAATAGGATAATTAATTTTGAAGATTGAGTATTATAATTTTGATGGAGAAATGATTAGGGTAATAGGATAATATCTATTTTTTTATCACTATCACCATGACATACATGTTAGATATAAACGTTTAGTTTTTAATATTTAAATCTAGCTTATTACATTTACTAGTGTAAGAGGTAGTTTTATCCCCATATATTGTGATTTAGAATTCAAAATGTAAGCTAGACAAATAGGTTTAATTTCCTTGTGATTTTTGTGTCTATAAAATTATGTGAACTACCATTATCTATATATAAACAGTGTTACTTTAGTTTTTATAATGTATTCAAAGAACTTTAAAGTTTGGGGTTGGGTAATGCTCATCCTTGTAGCTATCTATGATATTAACATAGACTTTAATTCATTAGATTCTTCATTTCTAGTGCTCTCATCAGAAGAAGATGTGTTCCCAACTTCCTCTTCCTCATTGCTATCACTAATATTGCACTAATATTCACACAGAAATAATATTTTATCCTTACAGTTATGCTTTAGACTCCAATTGGGTGCACCACATGTGAATCATCATTTCTTTTCCTTAATCTTACCGGACGATGAGTTCCTTAGCTAGAGGGAGTGTATTTTGAACTTGATTCTCAAGATGGAGGTCAAGAAATTTTTAATTAGATGAGAATATTTCTTTAATAATTTTTTCCTTTTTCTTAGCTTGCTTGGTGTCCTTCCATTCTTACAAATTGAGTTAGTGTTGCATTTCTAGTTTCAATCTTATTATGTCAATATTCAATAGGCATTTCTCTCATATATCTATTATGCAGGTAGAAAATAAATACAATTCTTTTGTATATATTCTAGTATGCCCTTTTGTTACAAGTAGATGAGTTTGTGCCCCAATGTATAGCTAACATTATTCCATTTTCAACATTATATCTTAGCCTTTCCAAAAATAACTATTTTTAGAATGATAGGCCTTCCTTTTGAATCAGTTCACTTAACATTTTAGTCTGCCCTTTCTACACCTTAGTGACATTTGTCCATAGTCCAAGAAATTGCTCCATTTTCGAAACTTCATACACTTTGCAAGCATGGTATTCCTCCCGTCAATGTGTTTACACTCAAATTCAATGTAGAAGACATCATAAGATGGCCCAAAGCTGGTGGTATTCTCCCCCGTAACGAGTTTCCTCTAAGCCCTAAAAACTAAAAATTAGTTAAATTGTCTGTTTATGGAAAAATCGTTCTAGTGAGATTACTGAAACTCATAATGAGCTTTCCTAGTTTTCTCAACCCTCCTATTTCAAGAGAATGGCACCGATGACATTATTGTCCAGAAGGAGGAGAGTGGTAAGATTTTTCATTTGTCCCAGGGAAGAAGGTATACTTCCATGGATGTTGTTTGAAGAAATGTCAAGGTAATACAGTGCAAAAAGCTTGGAGATATTACCTGGTAAGAAATTTGTGAAGAGGTTGTTCTGCAACCAGATGCATTCAAGTGAGACACAACCTTGTAGAAGGTTAGTGATGTTCCCCTCTAATCGATTATCGAATATGGAAAGATGAATCAAAGAGGTACTATTGCATAGCCTAGAGGGAATGAATCCACTCAATCCATTGGAATATTAATTAAGATTCTCCAGGTTCTCGAAGTCTCCAAGTTGAGAAGGTACCGGGCCTTTCAACATGTTTTCACTAATATACAACATTATCATATTGGGAAGAAGGCCAAGTCCTTCTGGAAAAGTGCCTTCAAAATTATTGTAAGATGGATCTAGGTCTTGGAGGTTTGTAAGATTATAAAGGATGAGGGGATCGACCATTACATGTTATTGGAATCTAAGTGAAACACTCTCAAATTCTTCAGAATGCCCATTTCATATGGTGTAATCCTAGTCAAATTATTGGAAGATGCATCAAATGCCTCCAACTTCAGTAGTCTAGAGAAAAACCCTCAAGGGATGGACCCCATCATCTCTACAATGTTTTTCAGATTCATCTCTACAATGTTTTTAAGATTCCCATTTTCTCGACGAATCTTTCCTTGCAATCCCATAGTGCTGAAATACATCATTCACAATCATCTATAATTGCCAATTTTGGGTGGTAGAGAGCCACTGGAATATTTGGAGTATGCGATGATTGTATCAATATATGGATGAATGATATCGTTGATATTATTTGTATCCACCAAGAGTGTAGTTAGGATTGTTAGATTACCTAGTGCAAGTGGAATAATACCTGATGTATTGTTAGTACTGATATTCAGAACTGTAATAAGGCTATAGTTTGTGATATCTGGGGGGATGTAGCCAACGAAGAAATTGTTGGTGACATTGAGTTCTTGAAGCTCTGTGTAGTTGGTTATCTTGCTAGGAACCGTGCCTGATAACCTATTCGTCAACATGTGTTATGATGCTACAACAATGACCTAACAAAGAATTTTGTTAGAAGTTATTACTAGAAGAAAGACTAGAGTCCATAAGTCTTTGAGCAATTCTTATTTCCATTGCAATTTCAGAATGAACAGTTAGGCACAAAACTTAACAACATGCGTTGAATGTAATATCTGAGTTTAATAGGTAGGATGTCAAAAGAACCATGTTTGATTGGTGTGCCAACATGCAGGCGATATGTCAAAGAGAACATGTTTTCTCGATACGACCACGATTTCTGGCGTGCAAGGAAGTTTGCATGCAATGTTTGAAAAATTAGAAGGCATTCATAACATACAAAGGTAGACAAATCACCCACCTCCTTGCCTTTTTGTCACACTAAACTAGAAAAATCTAGCAAATATTGAATTCAATGGTTCACTTGTTGTTTTTCTTCTTATTAGTTGGATGTGAATATTATGATATATAATAAATAACATAAAAGAAAAATAACTAAACTATACACTAATTTCACCCTTGTATTTATTTGACAAACAAGGTGTAAAAATGTTAAATTTAAATATTTAAATTTTTTCCTATATGATTTAATTATTTGACACCTATATTTTAATATTCAAATTAAATATATTTTAAAATGAAACAACTAACAATTTCATTGGGCTAGTTAATCTTTCTATTCATTCATTTTTATATAGTTATCCATTAATCCAATTAGATAAATGAGTTAATCTTTTTATTCATTTGAGAAAGTTACACTATATTCTCAATTTGATTATGCTATTTTCATATTGGCAAGTAGAATTTCAGTATAAAGTTAATCAATTAATGGGCTAAGATTGCAGTTTTCAAGTACTAATTAATGGGCTAAGATTGCAGTTTTCAAGTACTATGTAAGTAGTTTGAGCAGTTTAATTGTTTTTATAATTAATTAGTGTTGTATTCCCCTTTAAAAAGTTGATAATATTTAGATGCTAAAATTAAAAAATATTGGATTAGATGTACACGTGTCATTGAAATTATCACAATTTAATAATCATATGAACCTCTCTTTGCACCTTTTGGGGCAACTACTAGTATTAAAATTTAACATTTTTCCAATTTCAACATTATATCATAGTCTTTCCACAAATAATATTAATCAAATTGTGAAAAACCCTCCCATGATCCATTCACAAGATTCTTTTCCATACTGCAATCAACAAAATAAAGTATAATAATCTTTATCATTTCACAACTAAAACACTATGAATTTCAAAACTTATCCTTTTAAAATAAAGTATGATGATCTTTATCATTTTAGAATTAAAACACTATAAATTTCAAAACTTATCCTTTCAAAATAAAGTATAATGATCTTTATCATTTCATAATTAAAATACTATGAATTTCAAAACTTATCCTTTCACAATAAAGTATAATTATCTTTATCATTTCACAATTAAAACACTATGAATTTCAAAAGAATTTCAAAACTTATCCTTTCACAGTTAAAACACATGAATTTTACTAATTTTAAATTGTTCTAATAATGTTCTTTGTTTCTTTAATTGAATTTATTTGGATGTAATTTCTAAATGATGGTTAAGTATAGATTCCTAAGCTAGCATATAAGGTTAGGATAATATTTATATTTTGCATTTCATTTTTATTTTTTTAAGGTAAGTTAGACCATAAGGTTAGTCTCTTCAAATGATTAAGGAATTAATTTTTAATTAATAATCATGAAAATAATAATAAATTTTTTTTTTTAATAAGAATTTTCTATTGACATTTATTCTGTAAAAATGAATATGTTTGGAAGTTGTTTTGATCTTATATTGTGGATTTAATTTTTTTCTCAATTGTTTTTAAAAAATAAATATTTTTTTAAATCAACACTTACATAGATTTTATATTATGAGTTGTTGTATTGTTTTACCCTCATTTCTCACTATGGATTCATTATTGCAATTTATGGCTTACCCTGAATTGCTTGTCACAATTTTCATATAGGGTTATGCATGCTCACGTTTGAAGCTTTTATGTGCAAATTTTTACTACATTAGAGAAGACATGTCGATGAGTGTCCACAACCTAGGTTTTTTTAACCCTCTTACCTTTTTTGTTTTACGAAGTCCCTGACACATTTAGGACCACCTTACTTATCTTTTATGACACTCATCTCCTCTATTGTATTTTAATGTTATTTTTTTTCTGTCTAAATATTATAATATATATATATATATATATATTTATGGTAAAGAGAGGGAAATAATTTAGCCACTTGATATATATTAAATTTATGGCAAAAGTCATTTTTTGGTTATACATGTTGTTTAGGTCATTTCTATTCGTGCTCCAACTCAAGGGAAGTTATGAGTTGAATATTGATTCATCCATATGTTATTCTAGTTTCAACCATTCCTCAAGTACCTTTGATGTGCATGTTGGTTATAATTTTCTTAAATGGAATATTTAAAGCTCATGATATATCAAATATAATGCTTGTATTGTATGTCAATAGAAGAGATTCACTATTGTTATTTCTAGAAAGTATAGTTATTTCTATCAAGTATGTCTCTATCGACTAAGACATGTTTCTTTAGAGGTTAGAATTAGAGTTTGGAGTACCCCGAAACCTAACATTGGACACCTAATCCATAAGGGTTGGCATGTAATAATTCCAACAACTATTGGAAATCCAAGAGATCTCTTGGAATATGAAATTGTTGAGGCCTCAACAACCCCCCTTAATTTGTTTTGAAATTATGGGGCTTTCCATATGAATTTTGTTAATATCACCCTCGAATTGCTTCATTTTGTTTTTTCTCAACTTTCTTTGATTTTAATTTTGACAACTTCATTACTTTCATTTCTCTACCTGCTTTCCAATGACAAATATTCTGCCTAATTTTATTGCATCGTTGATATCATCGGTCAAAGAGTTATGCAAGTTTTGTGAAGTCTTTTTCTCACATTCTTTATAATGGTTTTTCCAAAATCTATGTGGGGGGAATATTTCCTTATGCAACACCAATTGGTATATAGGGGAAAACCTTTACTACATCTTTCTAATAAGATTTCATTTATCTAAAGGTCATCCTTACCAATTTTTCATTTTTTCTCACATCAACCATTATCTAAGGGGAACATTAAGATATGATTCAAGTATTATAAGTTCACCTTTATAAAGGAACAGATTGTTTATAGTCTTTGCATTGAATCCATCCCATACCCATCCACAATTAAATCCTATACTGTGGTAGATGAAGAGAAGACTATTGGCGGTCAAACTTAATTAGTATAATATCTATTTATTTAAATATAAAACCTTTAGTACCACCCCACTCTCTTCACCCAATTGCTAAAAGAAATTATTAAAATATGTTAATCAAAAGGATGACACACAAGAGATTTAAAATAACATATTTGTGGGAAGTGAAAGGAAACATATCAGGGCTATAAACGCTCGCAGACAACAGAGTCATGCTTGTATGGTACTAAGACATCTTTGTCGGGGCTATGGATGCTCTCCGGCAGTGATGCAATGCTAGAAAAAAAAGGCAATATTATATTTAATAGGTGTATACTAATCCTAAAATACCTCCTAGCTATCTTTTTTATCCAATAATAGAGAAAGGATAAAAATAATAATTACTCTATATATTCTGATTAATTGTTTTAGAACTCGGCGTTCAAGTACTTTCATTTCTTAAGAGCCTATCTACTTTGATTATGTATTATATGGGACCTTTGAAAACTTTTTATTTTGATCTTTGATAAATTTAGACCTATTTTCTAAACCATAGATAAATGCTTTGTGTTGGCTTAGTGGGCCCTGACCCAGGTTCAACGTTAATTAGCCAAGCAAATCCCTACACTATTGGCCCTTTCGGCATCAATCCACAGAGCAGAAATTGAAGTCTCACCCGAAGCAGTATGGGGGGATGCAGGAACCAAGTTTTTGCACCCACAGATGGTAGTGATATCATTTTATACCCTAAACCTGCCTTCGCGCAGATTGATAAGCCTTTTAGGGCTTATCAATATACTTCTCTTATCCAGCTTCTAGACCGTTGTGAAGGTCTATGTTCGTCCCTTGCGAAACCTAATTAAGTGATTTATCTACTTACACAATCCTATAAGTGTTCTTACCTCTATATTTACCCTGATCGGCTTAAGTATCTGATAACTTCAACATGTATTAAGATATTCTTCACGTAAACAAATATTATTACTTGTGTTCATATAACATAGTTAAACATATAGATTCGCGCATCAATATGGTATTAAATCATAAGCCTTGTATTTAGCATAACATAATCACATAACAGAAGTAAATAGCTCAAACACAAATAATTCCATCATAATCTTCTTTATTAATGCTTCAGATCTTCTTACAGACTCTAACTATCGTACGAACTCAACTGTAGGGGTTTGCGCACTCAGTTGTAGATTTCTACCCTAGGCCTCTGTGTACACAGCTGCAGAGCCTCCTTCCTATGCTAAAACTCTTCACTCTTACCCCTTACTGACCCATTACATCAACCTCCAAGAACTAGACTTAACTACTACTACATTAGACTCTTCTAAGACTTCCCTTTTTATACAATCCCATGGCCTACAGACCATGGGTAGGTCTCCTAAAGCTGACATGAATTACATTAACGAAGGGCGGAAAACCTTTATGACACTTTACATCTCTGCGCTCCACGACCACAAAATGCAGATACTTTACACATTTTATACCAAAACTTGGGCTTTGAACCCAAAGGCTTTGAACCCAAAAAATGACCCTAGGGGACCTGTTCCCAATAGGCCCCCAACACAAATATGGTGACTTACCCCTAAGTCACTTTGCTGGCATGGAGATATTGTCGCGGAGACCTCTCAGCTACAGTTGAACTACTGCAACTTTGGTGGTACATTGTGTCGCCACCTACTTAACCTACTCTACTAAATGCTCCGTTGTTGGTCCTACACTATTTGCCTTGATTTTCTGTTGTGTTGACTACATGCTAGCTGACTTTCCCTCAATGGTGGCGTGAGCACATAGGCTTCGTCCAGCCAAGGCCCCAATTTGGCCTTCAATACTGCCTCTCTGTGATGTGTTGCATCTGCCTGTTCCTTCAAATCCTTTGCTTCCTGTAGCTTTTCCAATCTCTGCGTGATAGCGGCGGTGTGTGTCGTCTTTTTGACCTCGTCGTACTGTTGTTGTAATTCCATCGTCTTTGTTGCCAACCTCTACAAGTTGGGATCTTCCTACAGACTCGTAAGTACCTCAAGAAATAGAACCAATTGTTGTCTTAGTGGGCCCTGACCCAAGTTCAACGTTAATTAACCAAGCAAATCCCTACACTGCTAGCCCTTTCGGCATTAATCCTTGGATTTCTGTTTTTTTGCACTGTGAATTCATGGATCTTTCTATCCAACCAGCCTTAAATTTCCTTCTTAGTTGGATTCCAGTGATGCGACATCACACATCCCTTTATGCAGATCTCGGACTCGACAACAGAACCATCTGTTGGATTAGTAGGCCCTAATCCAGGTTCACCGTTAATTAGCTAAGCAAATCCCTACACCATTGGCCCTTTTGGCACCAATTCGCAAAGCATGGACTAAATTATCACAGTAGTGTGGGGGGATACATGAACCAAGTTTCCACACCCAGAGATGGTAGTGATGTCGTTTTATACCCTAAACATGCCTTCATGCAAATTGATAAGGTTTTTAGGGTTTATCAATATACTTCTCTTATTCGGATTCTAGACCTTCGTGAAG
Organism: Pinus taeda; assembly: GCA_000404065.3. NCBI lineage: Eukaryota > Viridiplantae > Streptophyta > Pinopsida > Pinales > Pinaceae > Pinus > Pinus taeda. The sequence continues at coordinate 190,969 of APFE031508015.1, forward strand.
GTCTACGATCATCCTTTGTAGACCCTAATCAAGTGATTTATCTACTTACGCGCTCCTATAAGTGTTCTTACCTCTGTATTTACCCCGATCGGCTTAAGTATCTAATAACTTCAACATGTATTAAGATATTCTTCGCGTAAATAGATAATATTACTTGCATTCATATAACAGAGTAAAACATATAGATTCACACATCAATAGAGCATTAAATCATAAGCCTAGTATTTAGCATAACATAAGTAAATAGTTCAAACACAGATAATTCAATAATAGTCTTCTTTATTAATGCTTTGGATCTTCTTATAGACTCTAACTACCCTGCGCACTCAGTTGTAGGGGTCTGTGCACTCAGTCGCAGACTTCTACCCTAGGCCTACGCGCACACAGCTGCAGAGCCTCCTTCCTACGCTAAGACTCTTCACTCTTAGCTCTTACTGACCCATTACATCAACCTCCAAGAACTGGACTTAACTACTACTGTCTTAGACTCTTCTAAAACTTCTCTTTTTATACAATCCCATGGTCTGCGGACCATGGATATATCTCCTAAAGCCGACATGACTTACATTAATGAAGAGTGGAAACCCTTTATGACACTTTACATTTGCGCACTCCGCAACCACAAAATGCAGAGACTTTAGACCTTTTATCCCAAAGCTTGGGCTTTTAACCCCAAAAATGACCTTAGGGGACTTGTTTCCAACACTTTGTCCTTATGTGTTGCTAATTGTTGAGGCCTCAACCACCCTCCTTAATTTTTTCGAAATTGTGGGGTCCTCCATATGAATCATGTTAATATCATCTTCAAATTGCTTCACTTTTCTTTTTCTCGACTTTCTTTGATTTTTATTTTGACAACTCCATTACTTTTATCTCACAACCTCATTTCCAATGACAAATATTTCTCCTAATTTTGATGCATCATTGATATCATTGACCAAATATTGGTTAATTTGTATTGCTTAAGCTTTCAAATACGTAATTATATTGTAGAATTGAGGCTTCTGTGATCCATCATAGTTATAAGAAGAGCTTCGGCGTAAATCACATGAAAAAGACATTTGTCGACGCGTTTCGAACCAA
>APFE031508015.1:200171-213275 GCA_000404065.3 Pinus taeda
TTTTATGAGTTTTTGTTGCAACTATAAATAGCCATGAACCACCATAACATTCACAAAAATACATGAGCCATCAAGATTTAGAGCCTACCTGTCGATTTGAGGGGTTTCAAAGGTGACTTGAGGCAATTTGGCACGATTTCGGGCCTTTGTGGGTGTGCGGCGCGCAACAAACCCAGTGCGCTGCGCTCTGTATATGTGTTGTGGCCGTGTCAAATTAACACTGTGGGGTAGCGTTGTGTGCGCCGCGCTCTCTATGTGCACCGCACCCCTCTGTGTGTGCGCTGCGCTCTGGAAAACGCCTCCAATCTCACTCCAAACACGCACTTTGCTCTCTCAATGACTTTGCAATGTTTCTTTATGACCTTGAGTTGCACAAAGACTTTGTTTGCTTGTGAAAATCCTTTATAAAGACATTGGGAGTCATGGGTTAAATTTTTGCTTCTCCAAAAACTCACTTTGCTAATGTTTCATTTTGGCTTTTTCACTGAGTTAATGCAACACTGAATTTCACTTTTCCATTTGCATTTTTAGCTAGAACGATGAAATTTTCGGCACTTTTTGCAGGGGCTGCATGACAGGGCATTTGGCCACAGAAACCATGACTGCACTTGAAGAAATCAACTGGAGACTTTTTTTAAATTTTATCACAAATGACACACTGTTTGACTTTTCTTCAAAACAGAGTTTTGAAGAACAGTCGTAATCTGTCAACATGACGATGAAAAACTCTGATTCATAACTTTGTAAGGGCCTCCCTCTAGCCTGCATGGCTTTATTGGACATGTTTGAAGACCAATTTATCTGAGCCCTAGACCTAATGACTGAAAATGACTCTCATCCATTAAAAGATCGAACATTGACTGTCATGGACTTTAGTGAACCTTGACAAAAGACCTAAGCCAACAGGTGCCAGACATGAGGGGGACTGACTAACAAGACCTTTTTCGTCATATTATGGCATGCCCCTAGTGGAATGCAGCTAAGTGAATGGAGCGGAACTCCTAAAAATGAAATGCATAAAGAGTTTTGATCTCTGACGGAGGACTGACAAGATCGACTCTAACATGGCCCATTTATACATGTCAATTTTTCCATCATTCCTACACTTATGAATATCTTCTAAGCTAAATTCAAGTTGTGTTCTCTGTCAAAAATCCTGAAATAGAAAAAAATGGTGGTATCCTCACACCTAGGCTTGCAAATTCAAATGAATTTTGTCTTGGTTTTTCCTTTCTGCAGTCTAGTCCCTTGGCTATTAGTTTACAAGCCTCTCTTTTGGTCTGCACTTTCTTATAGTCTCCTACCATTATTTACCTGATTCTTGACCATATTTTTACAGATCTAAGAGTTGGGTCTATCAAATATCTACCCAAGAATTACACGAGCACTCGCTATGTTGCTTAACATGTGCTTCTGAAACACTATAAATACACTCCACAATAATGACTCCCCTCTTTTGGTGATAAACAACACACACCATTGAGGGAATTTCATCATATATTATTCACAAGATTTCTAGTATTTTGTTTATGAAACCTTATAACATAGGACCACGCAATTTTCTAACAAAGGGAAGTTAGAGTGTTCCATAAGTGTCATTCAGTCTGCATGTACAAGAACTACTACAGGGAGAGCTAAAGTTGAGGGTCCAAGCTTATGTAGCCAACATTTAATTTCAAGATGATATTCAGATCTAATTGCTACCCAACCTGAAGTATGGCTATACGACTTATGGTTTTACAAATAGACATCAAAAGGAGGGTAGAGGTTATGAGCTCGATGTGTCATTTTGACATACTGCCAACTTCCCTCCTGGAAGATATATTGTATTGTATGAGTTTTGATGATTTTATTCGAGCTAAAATAGTTTGTATTTCATGGAGAAATATTATAACTTAGAGAAGTTTCGCAATATGTGGGATCCACGTACCACATAAAAGTTTATGTGCAATGAGGATGAGTCAAGAAATCTTGCGGATGCCTAAATACTAGTTATTGACCTCAACTCATACTCATGGATCATAGTTTGAATACTAGAATTGTAACCTGAATTTCCTTCTTTATACTACTAGATCATAGACTGAAGGCATTTCACATGCCAATTAGGGTTTTTATATTATGTTTATGTGAAGTAAGACAAATTGTGCCTTGAGGAAATCCGTTCCGAAGAGTTTAATCAACCCGTGCAGATTCCCCAGTTGGCTATAATGTTTGAGGGTGCTTGATGTTATGTAGTAATATCAGATATCAGTAATGTAATATTGTTTCACATTGTTTATTTTTTTGTTGTATGTTGTTTTTTTTATTCCTGCACCACCCATTAGATGGATTGGAAACACTTTTCTACTATTGATATATCGATCTGCAAAAAAACACATAATTTGAGTGACTATTTCTTATCTAGAACCAACATCACTGGGACGAGTAGAGGAAATATCCATGGATTAAATCTTGCCAACTATAGAGCCAACAACATCTATAGTAAATACCATAGTGGAAAAAGGTCTAGTTGATCCATTACGTGGATTAATCAATTGGTTGGGTAAAAATAAAAGAAAAGAAAGAAGAGGAGGCTTCCATCTCATCATTGTTCCTATACTTCTTATTGGACTAGTGTGGGTAGCCTCTACTACTTTCCTTGCTCTTGATCCTTATGGGTTTTGATCTGTATATGGATCATATAGTGTGGCTAAAAATAGTTGTTGTAGGGAATGGAAAATAACAAGGACTATCTATAGAGGGACGTTAAGGAGCACATCAATTGTAAGGATTTTTTATGTATTTATTTATTGTAATTTTTCTCTCTGCAATAATATTAAAGAGTTATTTATTTATTTTGTTCTATGCAATGCAAGTTTGTTAAGGGATATTTTTTGCGGGTTAGTGTGGGCCTTCATTAATAATTGGAGTCTTCTCTTCCTAATGTGTTGAGAGTGAAAGTGAACATATTTTCCTCATTATCTCCTCATTTTTTGAGTGTGAGTTGTTAAATAAATCGATGGAATTGCTAATTTATTAAAGTTTCTAAACACTATGATGCTCTCTAATGTTGTTTTGTGTACCATTGAAATAAGTAATGACACTCTCTCTGACATTTGAACATGTTTACAAAATGCTCAATACAAGAGAGAGTTTTTGCAACTCCAATATCAACTAACACAAGATGAGTTACTATAGAGGAGTCATCATTCTGAACTATTTCTTGTTAAGAATAAATATCATTTTGAGTCTAAAGTCGACTCCCATCAAAAACTAGAAATTGATTAGATCACTGAGCCCATCTCAGGAGTAGACATATATAAATATGTAGAGGTTCATCCTACTTTTCCTAAGCTCAACATCAAACCTTGAGAATAAGTTGTTAACAACAGGAACAAAAATAGTCTTGGATATGATAATGATGTGTCCTTTCATATTTTAGACAACTCTAAGTCCATCCTATTTCATAGTGCTAGATTTCTTCAAGGAAACTTAATTTTGCCTCATCCACATCCTACTCCTCTTTCATAGTTGTAAGTTATTTGCAAATGCCAACATTGTTATCAGGTTGGCCATGTGAAAGATCAGGGTTTTGATATTCATCCATGCCATCATTGTGGTAAAAATAGCCATCATTCAAACACATGTTCCAGAAACAAACCTCTTGCAAGAATGAAGCTTCACCTTGGATGGATCGTTTCTTGGCGATTGGCTTCAATAACCAAGAAGATATTTAGTCATACTTGAGAGTTTATTATCGAGTACTGACATGTCTTGCAGTTGACATTTATTCATCTTCTCACCTTTTATTTGACCCTAGGGGGGGGGGGGGGGGGTTGATGGTTAGTTAATAGATTCAAATCCAAATCAAGCGAGCTTGAGCCACATCCTAAACTAGATCCAACTTCCAGAGCTTAAAGCTAGAGTCAACCATAGTTAGGTTCAGAGTTGTATCTATAGAAAAATTCATGCCCCATGAGCATGTTTTTGGTTGGTGTCCTTCCTTAAATCACCACTGGCAGAAGACTTCAATTGCTGCTCAACTTTAAACTAACATTAGTCATCACTTCTACCAACAAAAGACTTTAACTTCTAGCCAAATTTGAAATTGTTCCAGCAACTGCATCAATATTTAGTTCTAGAATTAGTGGCTAGCCTTAAATCACCACCAATTGAGACCTTGATTTCTACCACCTCATTGGGTTTGTGGTCTTCCTTAAAAACTACCATTTTATAGAGCACATCTAGCCATTGGCTACCATGCATTTTTGCATTCTTTTTATTTCATCTCTCTTCTTGGAATCATATACACCCCTTCAGATTAAGGGGGGGAATGTTGGACACCTAATCAACAAGGGTTGGAATGTAAGATTTCCAACAGCTATTGGAAGTCCAAGAGACCTCTTGGAATATAAAACCAAGGGCCAAGACAATGTATTTTTTTTGTAAGCTTGGTAGTACTTTCTCTATTAATATTATCCAACCATAATCATGTTTTTCCAATAGTAGCAGGTGGCCTCAACTTGCCCGTGGGAAACCAGGTTGGCCACCTGTCAGCATTAAAAGATGTACAAAATTTAAATAAGTATTTTTCTAACATCCATACAAAATTTTCTATTCTATCTATAATGAACATCAACTTAGGAAAGTAAGGTTATTCATCATAAAAACAAAATTTTGTCTAGCACCATGTTTTACTCATCATCCGAGGACTCCACCAAGGCTGGGGCTTTAGCGCTAGACCCGGCATCTTGCTTCTCCTCATGTCCTGTAGAATTTTCTTTATCCTTCTCAGAGCTAATTTGTTTCAGTATACTTGAATCTGGATTGTTGTTATCTCCCTGTGGAGATCCGCCCTGCTAGGCTCCTTCATTTTGGTTTCGATTTCCTCCTCTACCTCCTATCCCTTGTTTAGTTCCTGTTCCTTGTTGAGTGTCATGGATCGGGCCACTATGTTCTTAAAAACCTTGTTGGATTGTTTTTCGGAATAGAGTATGGTGACCGCAAGTGTTCCCCTGATCTTGCACCATGGCTTCCCACTCTTCTATCTTGATGTCCTAGTTGGTGATGCTGTCATTGAGTTCCCTCTCCCATCCAACTATTTACTCTCTTACCTCTAGTGTATTTCCAGCCATGTATGCATTGATAAGAGTCTGCATATGCTCCTTTCTAGTCTTCCTTCCTCGCTTGCATTGGCCTTTGCTAGAGGTTGCATCCCCCCCAGTGGTCTATTTCCCTGCCTTTCCTATTCCTCTGCTACCTCCTTTAGCCACCTCTTTTCCTTCTCTAGCCATACTTTCTTTGTCCCAGCTACGATTTTCTTCGCCCAATTATTTCTCCTCTGTAGGATTGCTTGCTATAGCACAATGCGTGATCCGGGCCTCCAAACTATGCTACACTCAGATTATTATTAAACCTAAAACAGTAACATAAGAAATATATGTAATCTATATGTATAGTCCCCAAACTGCCATATTTTTATATGCTCCAGGTTCGGCCTCTCACCCAAATCCTGGCAACTTTGGTTTGCCCCCCTTCTCCCTCAGATTCCCCCCTAGAAGCTCTTGGGTTAACATTCTTCGACCTCTCAAATATTCTTCTCTTTGATTCATCCCTGCCCGCCAACCCGCACCCTCTTGGTCTACTTTTATAGTCCTACAGGAGGCCCTACATTGGGTAACCCTATCCCTGTTCTAAGTTTCAAAAGGGTTCCCCTTCCCAGCCTCTCTCTTCTCTGGTATCTCCACTCGAATTGTGCCTTGGATAGCCCCTGGGTCTTGTTTTGGACCTTCCAGTTTGGTTTCACATCAAGCCAGGCTATCCATAGCCTTTCTTCATTGGCCTCCGGGAAACACTCCACTTTCTATCGGCTACCTGAATTATCCCTTTTGTGCCTCAAGTACCACATGGTCGGGGCTGATAACTTTTTGCGCTCTCCCTTAACAAGATCCCCATTGCCTCCCCGACCTCCCTCATTCCCTCTTTGCTCATCTTCCCAAGGCAACTCTTTAACTTTACCATTTCTCTCCCCTTCATCATCATTCCAACCCAGGTTAGAATTCCAGGAACCCCTAGTCTCAACTCGTTCTGAGTCTTGGCTTTCCCAAATCCCCTTCCCCAATGCCTCTGAATTAAACATTACTATAATTCTATTGTTTAGGGTATTGAGGATGACATACCATCGATTTGTGTTGACCCGTCTACATCCACTGGCCGACGTCTGCCTCATGCGTCCACCACCTTTCTTTTCTCGCTCCCTCGCCTTCGGTCTCTGCATGCAACTATCCACTTTCTCAATTGCTTTTTGTTTTATCTTGTTATCCATACTATATTCCATCCCTCCTCCTACATGTCTTCCTAATCCTCCCGCTACCCTTTCTTTCATTCCTTCTCCTTGGAATGATGAACCTCTGACGCTTCCATCGTTATCTTTCATTAACTCCCTCATGCCTCCGACTGCTCCTGCCATGGGTACCTCTCTATACTCATGCCACTTGCTAGCTTTTTTATGCCCGCCCTCTCGCGTGCCCCTAAGCCTTCCTCTCTCCCTACCATTCTCATCCACACCTGTCCTCATTCTGTACCTTCCTCCTCCCTGCCTTATCCTTCTTGCTGCCCTTCCTAGAGTCGCAGTCTCCCACATCCTGATGTCCCCTCTATCCTTGGGCCCAAGTGGGTGGTTTATGGCACCTCCACCTCCCATCTCCTCTGGCCCACCTCGCCTTCACTATCCCACCCCAATCAAGGGCAAGACAATGTTTTTATATGTACGTTCTTTATACATTATTTTCATCATTTGTTCTTTCCTTTGCAATCAAGTGTGTTTTTTCATTATCAATCCATAATTTACCAATTCCTCCTATATTTAAAATTAACTCATTTGTTCACATAGTTGAGCATCATACTCATACATTGGATCGGATTTTCATCATTCATGGGGCACCTCATGTCGAGAAATGATTTACATTATTGGTGGTTGACTAGGTGGGCTTTCACTATACCAATTCATTTCGTGTAGTAGAGATTCATATTAGTTTATTACCTTTCATTTGTTCCAAGTCTTTGACAAAATAATCATCAAATGAAGGGACTCATTATTTCCTTTAGTGAAGAGTTTACTCATACTTAGAAGCTTCTTATTACTTTGTTACCAACAATCACTAATGGAAATTTCCCCACTTTTTTTAGTGGGTTTACATCAATTAACCTTAATTATATGATGTCTTTAGTGCTAAAACCCAACACATTTATTCACAATTAAACATAGTTAACTTTGTACCTTGGTTCTAATTTTCATTATTAATAGTATACCTTGTGGTTGGAAACAATTCCCATTATTGATTTTTACTTTTTGATTTCTTACATGGTTTAATTCTATACATTTATTCAAATGGTGGTGATTTGTACGTGATGGTGCACTTTTGAAGAACCTGCAAATTTAATGCGTCCTCTTTTATTGATTTTCTCCTACTATTGATATCCTATATCTAGTTTAGCATTGATATGTTGTCAAATTTAGTGATGACCTTCATTCTCTACTATAATATTAATTACTATTTGGAAATCAATCTCTCTCCACATGCTAAACTCCCTTAGTCTTCTTTATCATAGATATACTATGTATTTTTTATGCCCATGATCACTTATTTGTATACATGGATCAATTGTGTATTGTTTATAGCCATGATCAATCTCTATATTCCATGGATTTATTTCATACTTGATGTAGTGGCCATGCTTATGCATCACCTAAGCATGGGTATACTTTCCTTAGGGATATTGAATTCTCACTAAACATGCCCTTTTTTTTCTATATTATTCCAACCTCGAGATTGCACTGACTTTATGCTTGACCTATAAAAAACATCATTTCTTGATGAACATTTGGATAATGTATTTCATCCACCTACAACCCCTCTAACCTAAAAACGTTAGGGGGGAATGTGTTATCCTACCACTTTGGTTACCTTGTAACATGTTTGGTGTTGGCCATTTACAGATTTTTATCCAAATCTAGACCAAAATCCCTAATCATTAATATAACCATTAACCAAAATATATTGTTGGTAAAGTCATTTTGTATATAAAAAACCTTATTTTACCTTTCAAATGTGGGTTCCCTTATTTTTACCTACAATTAAAGAGATGATCATACCTTATGGACTAAAGTTTTGTTTACCCTAATTTTGCGGAGTTTAATATATATATAATATATATTTATAATATATTATATAATATATAATATATATAATTATATTATATAATATATAATATATATTTATATATATCTATATATATATTTTTCTGACATTTTGGGCCTAGATAGGTTGACTATCATGAGCCACCTCATGGACTTCATTAAACTCCTTCCAAGAAACATCTCTCCCAAAATCACATTTCTCCTATATATATAGGAAGTGAGTGGGAATTGACCCTAAATAAGACATATGATCTCAAAATCTATTCCTTTATTTTTTTTATGCTTTTAGGGCAAGTACATCTCCTACTTAAACCTTGAAGATTACATGCAACATTATGAGGATTGAGGTTAAAGGGAAGTCAATAGAGAAGAATTCTTTTATTGTTTAAGTAGGTTATAATCACATGCTCAACACATATACAATGTCATAATTTATGTCTCTAACACTAAACATACTTACTAAAAACACCACTCACCTCCCTTGGCCCCAACATATCATGTGTCTATAATTTGATGATTGAATTTACATATATGTCTTGATCTTCTTATTTTTTATGTGAAGTAAAATTTTGATTTCTCGATAATAGTGGGTTACATTTTAATGTCTGAGTTGATATAGTTTTTTTACTAAAACTCTACATCTAGAAGTATAAGAAAATTAAGTAGGCCTCTAGGTTCTATAATAAATTGAAACATACAAAATTGATGCATGTGGATAAACAAACTAATAGAAAATACTATTCGAATGAGTGAATGGAGTCAGTGGATTAAACTTAGATGGCCTCCTTGTTGTTGCTAGGAGAGAAACTTAGGTTTGGAGGGATTCCAAAGTGCCTTATAATGTGTCCAACCCTTCAACTCATAAAGTTTAGTTGTATTTTCATATGATCCAGGGAGAGAAGCATGCCCTCTCTAGTTGCATTTATGTCAATTAGAACCCTACCAAGGAGAAATTCGAGCTGCCAGTAGATGTACATAGTGTATGTATATTGGTTGTATCCTGCTTAGGTGTCACCAACATTGGTAACGCACTCCACAACCTCATCCAACACTTTAGAATCAACGAGGGTGCATCGCTCATATGCTAGCTCACTTTCCACCTAATTTAGTTCATATTGTATTGGTTGTGGGGTAAGTTCCCTAAATTTGGTCTTTGAGTTTTTTTCTCTTAGTTGGGCCCTAGTGTGTCCTCACTCCCGGTAATAATTCATACCCTAGTAGACTCGATAATGTTAATGAGGCCTGCATTATTGCTTAAATGGAATAGGTCAGTTAGTTGGATTGGCAAGTGCTGCAGATCGAGGGTCAAAAATCCCATAGAGTCTTGGGACATGAAGTGAGGAGCTGAGGATGGATGACATTTCCTTAGGAGAAGGGATTAAACTAACACCCCTAAGAGTATTACCAATATATGCAGGGGAGAAAAAACACCCAATCCAAAGGGTAATACCTTTGAGGGTCCCTTGACCTGAAGCTATAAGTCAGGGAAAAAGATCAACAATGCAAATTATAAGAAATTTCCCAGATGAAAGGACTATAAAACTACGAAATGTGGCTCAGATGCCTTCTAATGCTGGTAGAGTGAGTGGAATTTAGATTGAGTGTGTTTTCTAGCATAGTTGTTTCCATTTACTCCCTCACTGAGTTTGTGAAGGGGCTAACAGTGGAATAGGACGTCATTGGGAAACCACTGAGGTAGGCCAGAGATCCCAACCTAGACATATGAATTTTTTGCTTATGTGTGTGTTATCCTAAAAAAACCATAGGAAACATAACCATAAAAGGATAATCATGAACCCTCTTTTAATAGGAAAGAAATGACAGTGAAATTGAAAGAGCAAAGGAGGAATTTTCTCCAAATAAGCACCATGAGACATGGAATTCATTTAGAAACCCCCCAAGATACAATACATAATAAAAACCTGGAGCAGAGTGCCAAAGCTAAACTTATTTTCTCACCCTTGAATTAATTTCAAATTAATTGGACAAAGTGAAGTGAAAACCTCTTAAGCAAGTTGGAATCCATAGAAAATATGAAATTGGACTAGATGATATTGCTTTTCATCGAGCAATGGATGTCATGGAAAGGGAGAATATACATCCAAATCATTAGGATATGTTTGTTAAAACTCTCCCATGCATGCTACATGTAGCCTATCACACCACTATGGGGGTGTGATGCCATGTCCGATGGGCATGTGGCCAAGTAGGACAATGGTAGACTACTCCCTACCCTCTCGTAATTCTCGCACCACATTTAAGGGGATTATGTATTGCTACACTTGGGACCAAAACTCATGTTTTGTTGGATATTCTACCATAGCGTGCCACATGGTTGATGAGAAATTTTTAGTTGAGGTGGAATAACCATAATTGGATAATCTATCCACAATTTTGTTACACGTGCATCTAACATGTGAAGGAATGATTACTAAAATTGAGAGGAGGATTAGGGATACCTTGGTGAGTATTCTTTCAAGTCTATTTATGGGACACTTTGTGGATAAGTGCGCCAATGAAAATTTACTGATTATGGATATGACTAGATGGGAGTCCCCTTCTATGAGAAGTTTGGAGAAGCCTTGGATCTGAGTGATATTCAAACCTTCCTCCAATGCTATTAATTCAACTATGTTGTTCATGTTTGGCCTCATAGATCCAACATAGATGTGGATTGGGATTCCAATGTGATCCTTGAACATTCATCCAAAACCAATGACTCCTATATTGCCTTTAGATGCTCCACTGAAGTTCAATTTAAAAAAATCTAAGAGTGGGGGACTCCAAGGCAGAGATGAGAAAGGGGCTAATAGACGACTTGGTGAACTAGTCGAAGTTATCAAAGTCAAATGTCAAGGTTGTAGGATTAAAGCTTCCTCAATAGTTATTTGTCAATCATTGTCATTCTAAGCATGAGTGGTGATATTTTCCTTGATATTCTTTTGAACGATGGGCCAATGAAATTCATGCAAGATGGAGAGGTTTAAAAAAATATGTCAATTTCTTTCCGTCCAAATAGTCCAAAAAAGTAAGATAGGTGGAATATTCTAGAATATGTTTAGAATTGTATTGTTGAAACATTGAACTCTCCAAATCTCTATGGTCTTAGGAATGCTTGTAATATCCCAGTCTGATTTCTTCATTCTTGATTCTAAGATCTAGAAGAGGTGTTTAGAGTAGGGACAAGCACTAAAAATATGTTCCATGTTTTCTAACTTCTACAAGCATAAATGGAAATGTGAGGGACCTGAGTGTTTGTGATTTTGAATGTTCTCCCAAATTAGTGTTTTTTCTTAGAATACAAGCCACGAATTTGGGACATAGTTTTCTTCTCTAGTTATTGTTCTAGACAAAATATTTAGGAAGACTTTTGTAATATGCCTCCAAGTGATAGGCTCCACAAATAGAAAATACATTACTTGAGCTATATCCACATCAAATCATGTCCTCCAGGTTATTGGTTAACATGATTTGTTGCTAAAGTTGTTTCTAAAAGTTTGTCCAAAGCTCTATGATGGGATTTTGGGTCCATGCTTCTGGGCGTAGCCATTTTTTCCAATGTTGGCTAATATTGGGGGGTATCTAATAGTCATTAACTCTTTTCAAGCCCTACTTAGTCATGTTGAGATGGAGAGGATCTAAGTCATTTTTATCTTGTATCTTGAGGAGTTTTTTCCAATAGTTAGCTGGATCAAAGTTGATTAACCATCTCGGATCTCCCATAAACAATGTTGTTGAACTAGGTCCATATATTTTTTGGCCAGATTCCATATGAAAAATCATGATTGAGAGAAGGGAGTGCATATGAGATGTTGAAAAGGGATGTTCCTTCTATAGTTTTTTATCCAAATTTGTCTCCATAGGTCATATCCTTCCTAAATCCATCTCCACCACATGTAGGCTCTTGGCACTATAGCCAATCTTGATTGATCTCACAATCATATGCGTCCCTACAACTTTGGTTTGCATAACATCTCACATACTACCAAGGCCCATTTTTTCTCCAATTGTGTTCCACCCAAAAGAAAGGAGAATTGTAGGTTGTGAATGGAGATGAGGATGGAAGAAGGGGCTATAAGAGCTATGTAGAAGTAAGTGGGAAGAGATCGCAAAATAGATTTGAGAAGAACGAGTCTACTCACCATATTGAGTGAGTGAAACGTCCAATAGGTGAACTTATTATTTATTTTTGTGATGATATTTTCCCATATATTGCACTTAAGTGAGTTATTAACTAGAGGAGCTCCTAAGTACTTAGAAGAAAACTTCCCGATTTGGAAGCCAAGAATTCTTGCAATGTGTTTATGCACCTCCAGTGGGGTGTTAAAGAAAATGACTTGCAATTTAGCTTTGTTGATTTCCATACATGATGTGATTGAGAAGTCCTCCAAAATTTGAGAGATTCCTTTGGCTTCTCAAATAGTTGGGACACCCATTCCCATGCAAATTGCTGATGTGAGAGAGGGAGGTCCTATCTGAACAATCTATTGCCTTTGATCTTTTTCTTAGAGATGGTTGTATTTAGGGTTCTACCTAGACCTTCTACTACTAATATGAACAAAAATGTGGAAAGTGGTGTTGGAAATAATACTGAGAGGGGGGGTGAATCAGTATTATCAAGTCAAATATTCCTTTTTCAAAACAAATTCTATATGCTACTTCAATTAGATAAACCCGCGTATATACGCAACTATGCAGAAGGAAACCCGTGTATACAGAGAAAAATTTTAATTTACTTTATCTTTCTGATGACGATTGTTAATCTGTGATGCACAATCAAATAACCAGTAACCAGAGACAGTAAACAAAGCAGAAAGACAATCACACACAAAAACACAAGATATAAGGTGGAAACCCAATGTGGGTGAAAACCACCTGCTGCAATTCGTCTCTATCTTTTCTTTAATTAGAAACTTCTTTTTACA
>APFE031508015.1:228515-265633 GCA_000404065.3 Pinus taeda
ATCAACAATCTTTATTACTTCAAAGTATGCTAGTGCACTTGCTCCCTCAATATCCATGGTGATTCCCTGCAATCACCCCATGGGTATTATTTTCTATTGGTTCGCCATTCGCAGCTGAATAGGAGACCACTACAGCATAGGTCTCCCCATTAGCTCCCATGTCTGCTTCGACAGAATGTTCGCATCTGATCCTAAATCAAAAATTACTTGGTCCATCTCATATTCTCCAATCTTCGTGGTTAGCCTCATTTCTCTTCATGCTCTTGTCTTATTCTTTCCAATCTTCCGAACTACGTGTGGTTCTCTTGGCATGGTCCCAGCACATCTGTTAATGAGTTCCTGTAATCCTTTTACAACCTTACTATCGTGTTGTAACTTCATGCATGTTTCCAGGAATGTTGTGAGCATAAATGGTTACATCTCCAACTCCAGTCTATCTTTGCTTCCTGAAGTGGAGGCATCAATGAAGCTCTTCTTAGCTTCCATGAAGGTTTCCCGAGTGCGCTCCAAATCAAACTCCGCTTCTTTTGTCGGAGCTTTGTGAACCTAGGTACTATCTTGTGGTTGTTTTCCTTTGTCATCTCCCATCGTGATTCCACTTCGAAGCACAATGTTCAGAATTGGATCTTCCTCACACGGCTCAAACCTCATCATCTACAGGTTCTGAGTTGGGGGAGGCAATAGCGCTCCTTTGTCGCAAAATCCTAGCTATCAGCGTAGGACAATCTTTCATCTCATGATCAAACAAGGTACAATACAAACACGATGGACGCCTTGGGTTTGTACAATCACGGGCATAATGTCCTAGCCTCTGAAATTGTAGCATATCAACTGACCGCGACCTCTTCCAGGTCCTCCTCAGCCTCAGCCTCATTCACACCCCTGAAATCTGGTTCGTGCCACTCTTGTGTTCTGGTCTAGGCGCAGCAATTCGGCCTGAACTCTGTAGGTTGGGGTTCTATCCATCATCAACTCATAGCTTCTACAAGTGCACTCTTCATGTCCCACCGACCTACAAAAGTTACAGAACAATTGTTGTGAATTCTACGTGTACTTCTGTAACAAATGGCAATTGCCCGTAGCATGCTTTCCACTTATTTAACAAATTGCGCACCACAAAGCAGGCACCACGCTAGGTCCTAATTGTGCTTCTGGCCTTAACGGCATCGATCCTCCTCCTGCAAGGTAATTTACGAACAGCAGGCAGTGGTCCTTATCATGACCCTGACCCTTTCATTTTACAAACTACACCTCTTCGCGCACTTCTGGTCGAGTTGTCCTGTCCTGTTTTAGACTCTGCATCTCAAGGCGTAAGTTTTCCAACTGCGCATGGATCTGTTGAACTCCTAAGTAGGGATCCTGCATTGGGGTTTCATGTAGCCTCATTGCAATCTCTAAGGCCTTTGCCTGAGTCGTTAGCTTCTGTTGTGATAGTGCACTCGTTAAATGTGGCATTAGCGACGCTACAAACCATTCGCGGTGTTGTCCATCTATCAGATTCATGTTAGTTTTGTGAATCGTACACTTCAGCCTTTAATCCATATCCCATGGAGTCTCACATGGTAGCATCATGATCTCTTTGAATCCAATGATCGACTATGCTTTAGACTTTGGCCTACTAAATTCCTTATTTAGCGCAATTTGGATATCTGAGGTTCCTGCGTTTGGATTATCATTTGAGTGCTTAATGTACCAAGTCAGTGCGTGATCTTGCAGAGCACTAACCAGTGTCGCTTACTTTATATTGTCATGTGTAACTCCCTGCGCTTCCCATACAGCTCTTACCACGAACTAAAATTGGTCTAGATCTTCATTTCCCAATCCTTTGAACATAGGCAGCTTTATTGTGCTTGCCATATTGAATCGCGCTGGTGGCAGAGGTGGTACAGGTGAAGATGGAGGTGATGGTGGTGAAGCTAGTGGTGGTATGGGTGGGGGTGGTATTCATGGAGAGACCTTCGCGAGTTCTTCCTCGCCCTCTCATGGAGGTGAAATCAAGGGGATATTCTCTAGTCCCTTACTCCCTTCATTTCTGTAATTTTTCCACTTTGCGTAGCCCTGAACATCAATGTAACTGCATAATCCACTTTTTGCAAAATAGAATTTTAATCCAAGTATTGAGAGACTTTACGTACTTACCTCGTGGTCCTTTGAGAAAGCGTCACTCTGCCTCGCTGTAGTTGATTGAAGTGTCTACCACGAAATCAGTAATGAATCCTCCTATAATTCGATCGAGCTAGTGATCAACAGCACACGTGATATTATCCTCCGATGCATCCAATCTGTGCACCAACTCCGGAGTCCACACAATAGGACAGTCGAGCTTCCACCTTCCTTGGCTATCTGCTAGCTTCACGATCCACTCGTACAGCTCAGTAGGGAAGGATGCGAAGAAGATTTCGTGGATCTCTGTGTGCAGGTAGTAATCTAACCACTCTTCTTCTGTTAGTCACGGATTCATGTTCTCTTGCGTCGCAAACTCATGAATTCTCCCATCCAACCAACCTTCAATTTCCTTCTTAGTTGGATTCCAATGATACGACATCAGACATCTCTATGTAGATTCCGGTCCCGCCAGTGGAACCATTTGTTGGCTTGATGGGGCTTGACCCAGGTTTGGAGTTAATTAGACAAACAAATCCCTACACTACTATCCCTTTCAGCATCAGCCTATGATGTACGGACTGAAGTCTCACCCGAAGCAGTATGGGGGGATGTTGGAACCAAGTTTCTGCACCCTTGAGATGTCTGATGTGTCGATTTAGTTCAGTTGTTCCTACCTTCGCGCAGCTCACTTTTCGCACTATTCTAACTTGTGAGACCCTTGTGATCTATTATGATTACCTTTTGTGCAACCCTAACCAAGGCTGAGATGCTTTCACACTACTAAGATAGCGATCTGCGTTATTTCCCCAAGTTACGTCACGTATCTTACTTATCTTCTTAAAAATGTTAGTTAACTTTGTGTAAACAAATACTTTATCTCACATTCCCTTAGTATACACAATTATGTATGTTCATGTATCATATAAACAACAGAAATGCAATTTATACCCAATATATTCAATGCAGAAAACAGTAAATAATTACACAAAATTGATACAAAAACTTATCTTTATTAATGCTCCATTGGTTACAGACCTAACTCGCCCTGCACACTCAGCTGCAGGGCTCCGCGCACTCAACTGTGGACTACTAGGCATTTTTGCACTCGACTGCAGAGCCTTCTCCTACTCTACGACCCAAAGACTCGACTTTACACTTAGACCTTTTGTTATGCTTCTATTCCATTATCATTACTTGAATTAGATGTTTCAACTACTTAGAGCTTCGCTTTAGTTATACAATCCCTTGGTCCGTGGACCATGGGTAGATCTCTAAAGCCGACATTACATTACAAAATTGAGGGTGGACAACCCTATGATTCATTTACAACTTCGTGCTCCGCGCCCACAAAATGTGGAGTCTTTACATCGTATTTACAATTTTTAGCCAAAATCTAGGCTTTAAGCCCCAAAATTTTCCTTGGGGGATCCCGCCCCCAACATCAACCATGGGAATACATTGGAATATCATCCATAAGATAATGGTGTAGTCAAGTCCCTTAATAAGACTATTCATAGAGGGTTAACTAAAATATGTGGAACCAACAAAGATGATTGGGATCATAAGGTCATGGTAGTAGTTTGGGCCTATAGGGCTACATACAAGAGATTGACCAACCATACATCCTTCAAGTTAGTATATGTCCAAAAAGGTATAGTCCCAATACAATTTTAGACAAATGCAACAAGGGTGTCATATGTGCTTCGATATGACTTAGAAAGAGCCAAAATGAAATACCTTCATCAATTGCACTAACTATAAGAAGAAAGATGATAGTATTTCATCATCAAGAAGTACAAAATTGATGTCGTAAAGCAAGGAATGATCAGCACTTGAAGAGAAAAGATATTGAATAGGGATATTTGGTATTCTTCTACAAAAATCACATAAAAGGGAAATATAAAAAGTTAGAAATTGCATGATTGGGACTCTTTGTTATTGAAGATATTCAACCAATTTAGGTAGTGAAATTATGAAATCTACAAGGGAACCTCTTTGAAAAAGTAATTAATGGTGTGTGTCTAAAAAAGTGTTACACGTAGTAGCATTAGCATGCCTATTTCTGAAATCCTCCTTGGGGGCACTAATAGCCATAGACTAGTTTGAAAACTATTCATGGAAGCATGGCACTAAAATAAACCAAGAAAAAATAAAAAATGATAATAAAGTAAAATAATTAAAAATATCAAATAAAACAATTAGATATGAATAGTTAGGTAAAAAAAATTCAAAGGAAAATGATTTAATTAAGGAAGCATAAATGACTTGGAGAATCAATAGAGCACTATCATTCAACTACTCTAGCAATAGAAAATGAAAAAAGACCAATACAACTAGGAAACACGTCAAATGGGATCGAGTAATAAAATAAAGTCATGGGAACTCACAAGACTGAAAACCAATCGAAATTTCAAAGACGAGGTCTATGCTAGCTTCTAAATAAGTGAGCAAGGGAGAAATCAAGTAAGGACGACTTTATTAAATCAAGCAAACAAGAAATTTACAAATCAAGTGAGAAATATGTCAAAACTAACCAATATTAAATAATTGATCATGTAGTCTATTAGAAATATGTTGGAATTGATTTCAAATGAAGTGTCATGGGGTCGCGAAGGTCAAGTGGTTGAAGGCAGATTGGTGAACAAGTGAAATTAATGATTATGGAGAATTATATTCAAACTTGTTTTTGGAATAGAATAGTTCATTAGATGATCATTTGAGTGGCATAGATAGATATGGATGGAGAATTCATTTCCAATAGTGTGTAGTAATCTAAAAAAGACCCACTAGATCAAAAGATATCACTGGTCAAATTTTACAAGCCAAAAGGTCAAGGTTTAGGGTCTTAGGGCCCAAATTTGGTGTTAGTATTGGTGCTCTCCAAACTTGGCAGCAGTTTAGAGCTTCCCCATATTTGGAGTTCAAAGGCATAGGATTCTAAGTTGCAAGTTTCCACTACAAACCAAATAGTTGACCCCCTCCTTATTAAACTTTGAGTAACCATCCACTCATCTTACATACGAAAAACACATCAAAGATGGTGATTAATGCTCAGTTAAGCAGGAGGATGAGGCCTGAGTTCTAATGTGCTCTAAATAGCAGACCCCCTCACCCCCTTTTTAAATGTCAAATGCACAAGGGAGTCCATGTTTTGATCATGGTAATCCAATCAACCAACGAATAAATGCTCAATGGCCTAGATCAATTCATTTGACCTAACCTACATCAGTTTAGTAGCCATGATGTGATGATTAAACAAGGTACAAGTTTGTAGGCAATTTACATCACAGGTGTCCAATGTAGTTGATAACAAAATGAACACGCCCATGTGTTGCTAAGGTTTAAAAAAGAGGGGGGATGCTCAATTGAGAGTTTTCCCAAAACTCCATCTCCACAAATTGACGCGCGCGTGAAATGAGCAACCCCCAATCCTGATTTCAAAACCATTAAGGGGGGATGCTCAAAAACACAAGTGGTTTTCTAAATGCATAATCATTGAACAAATAACAAAAAATATAATATAAGACAACATAATAGTGTGACAGATGACGTCAACACCTAATGATGTGGAACCCTAGGCAAGTGACACATGGCATGCATTTTCAATGTTCACCAGTGGTCAAGTGGGAAAATTTCATAAGACATGTACACCACTCATAGGAGGTCATGTGGCACATGTAATGTCACCTCAGAGTTGGCATTCTATAGGTGAAGTCGATGGAGAATTTGGTGGAGCCTAATATATTTGATAGTTCACCAAGTTTAGCAAAAGAGTTAACTACAACTATATGGAGAAAACAAGTTCACCAGAGTATATAACAATTTGTGTCATATTTGGTAGTGTGCTATAATTAGAAACATAGTTAAAACCATTGCTAAACCCTATATAAACTATAAAACACACTAAAAATTTAATGTCCCTTCTTGGTTAGTTATATTTGGTCCCACTTGGAGAGGATGATTTTGATGCAATGATATAAAGATTATGCATGTCAGAATTATGTGTATGCTTGTATGCCATAGACCTAGTTTTGGTCACATGGTTGTTGCATGCTTATGATAATATCTATAGTTGTGTGTATAAGGCTGATTTTTGTTAAGTGCATATTATCGATGTTTTCTCTTTTGGTGTCCTCGTTTTGAGATAGGTGTATGATATGGATGGTGATCCAGAATTGAAACACGTGGATTCGTGGATGATCATGGTTATTTGGAACATATGGTTAATTATGATTTATGGATGATACATGATTTGTATGATTATATATGCTTAATCTTGTACTAAGAAGGATGTTGCCGGGGACCTGGTCATTTTCCAATAAGGATGCTCAAATTTAAATAATTGTGGAAGTCATTTATTTAAAACCAAAATGAATGTGGAAGTCATGCACAATTCTTAGTTTTGGAATAAGACCTTACCAATGAACCATAAGATGGATATGAGCTCACAATAAGTACAGTAAGGTGAAGTGTAGAATTTCGAAGAAAAGTATATGAGAAGCCATGGAAATTAGGGGGAAAAGTCTTAAATCCATGAAAGATAAAGACATGGAGCCTTAGATCTATAATAAAAAGGTTAGGACATGGAGTGCTAAAAGATCAAGGTGTGGAATCTTGGATCCTTGGAGTAGATCAGGGCGTGGAGTCCCCCATCTACTAAGGCACAAAGATGCATGCAATATGGGTACAGAATCCCTATTCTCGAGAAGAAAAGTACCACTTATGGGTGTTGAAAATTGGCATCTTAGGGATGAATTTCCTTAAATAACATCTCATTTCTGGCAATTTTGGAGTGACTTACTAAAAATAGAAAGTCATGTTTAACATCTCAACTATGACTTTCCAAAAATAGTAAATCATCTTGCATCAAGCAATAATCAAGTATATTTGAAGGAAAAACACTTAACCTATCATTAATCAATCGTAATATTTCAATTTCGACTCAATCATCAATATTCTTATCCTTTATGATACTATGATATTATTATTAAAAGGAATTACAAGTCACCTTTATCGGCTCAATCACTTTGCACCTCTCTCCTTAATTACTCGGATGGCTCTATGTAACTCTCTTTCTTAATGATACACTACACACTCTCTTACGCACAATACATGGAATATTCCTCACTACACCCTCTCATATGCACTCATTAAAGACATGGCATATTCCTCTTATGCTCATTAAAGGAATGTCATAAAAGATTCCTCTTACGCTCTTTGTAATGCATATGTTACACTTTCCTTAACTAAGGCATACATATTACTCCTCCCTTATGACAAAAATTCATTGCTCCTCCTATATATGTGTCTCATGTATTCTCACCTAGGTGGATGGAAGGTGCATTTTGAAAGAAGAATTGAAACTTGAAAGAAAGAGAGAGAGAGAGTTGGAGAGACTTGAAGAAGATTGTGAGAGGGAGAGACTTGGAGAGAAACCAAATGTTGTCGAAATGAATATGAAATTTCTAAACTAAATTACTAACTAGCTCTACCCAATGGATTTGAACATGGGTGGTATTCAAAGGAAGTGAAACTTATCTTCCTTAGCTTGCCTTGTATATCTCTCTATTGTTGTATTTTGGTACTGCTTGTGAACTTTTACAGCACGGAGGTTCTAGTGGGAGTTCTTCCCGGATATGGTTGGGAGGTAAAACGGATGGTTCAAATAAGTTAGTTAAGGAATCATAGATGGAGCATGTTTTCAGTTGTTGGAGTTGAATATCACATTAGGTATAAATTTAATTGCCTTGAAATTTTAGTATAATATTAGCATAAATAATTGTAAAAATTTTAATTTTTGTAAGCATGTAATTTTGGTTTAAGCTTATGTTATCTAGAAGCTTATTGGCTAAGTTGATAATGAGACTAAGAGAAGTCTATATATGTTTAGATATCAAGTTGGAATTATTATTGGTGTAGTTTATTGTAATAACCTTGGTATTGTACTGAATTGAGGAAGAAAATCCAAATAGTACTAAAATTAATTACAATAAGTAATTTAAAAGAGGTTGGGTAAGAGTTTCATGACTTGTGGTTTTGCATCATTTTACAAGATCAACCATTAAAAGAAAAATCAAAATTAATAGCAGCCAACATATGGTTGGGAATATCAAAGGCTTGAGGTAAGTTTGAGGTATTTTTGAGTCATTATATGCTTGCAATCCTTACAAATGTGGATAACAAGTGAGGATATATAATGCATTACAAGGGTCATCATTGGTTAACCTTTTATTTTGGGGTATCTTTCCATATGTATGCCAATAACTTAAGATGCTCATCATGTTTCTGATTGAGTGAAAATAATGCTTGATGAATCTAAAAACCCTTCAATTCACTTACAGTAGATGAAATGGTTTAGAAAAGAATTTAGACAATGCGTAATTAATTATAGCTTAATTATATGTCGTTTTTCTTTATGCATGGTTGTATATTAAAGTTTGCATGCCATATGTTTGATAAAATATGTAAATGAGATTCCACAAGTCTGAATATTTCTTACTTTAAAATTTTGCATCCACGGGTGGTTTTGTAATTATTCAAGTCCATATCCAGGGGTATCTGTGTCATTAGGTCATATAGCCCCCGATTTGATTCCAAAAAAAAAGACTTTTTAGAACCTAAATCATAAACCTAATCAATTTTGTAGATTGTTGATGCCAACAATGTTTGACCAACTGTGATGCTAACAGTGTGCGACCAAGCAAATGGACTTCGATGAAGTTTGGGTTTGTGGATGACCCAGAACCATGAAAAACGAAAATCAGAGGATAGAGATACCATGTAATGCTTGTGACCAACTGTGATACTAACAGTGTGCAACCTAGCAAATAGACTTCAATGACAAGGATTTTGTGTCATTGACCCATAACCATGATGCTGACTGTTGATGAAGTAGCAGATGCCTACATAGCCCGGGGTAGAAAGGCGCGTCTCCAAATAACTCGAGTCGGATGCTGCTATGCTGAAACTGATGAATATGAAGCAGGGGCCTACTAAAGCAAATAGGGGGGCACATCTCCAAAGGGAACTCGCTCTGAATGCTGCTCCATATTTAAGATGGGGATAACTCGGTAAATATAACTCAGAATCTTTATTACAACCTGTTTTTGGAAATAGAATGATCATTCTGCATCTTCCCATGTAATTGAAATCTTTATTTAGACAATGTGGAAACTCAAATTAGCGCTGCAACTGTTCTGTCGTCACAAAAGTTCTGAAAGAAATAGCTGATTTTAAATCAGCGAAATCTCCCACATTTGAACTCTGATTCAACCCATTTTTTTTTAAATTAGGTGATTTTTCAATAGGAGCTTAGATGTGCAATTGTTTTCTGAAATTTGGCACAAAAATTTCAAAAATTGATAAGAGAGTCGTCGTCCACAAATTGTCGTCAAAAAAATTTCTGCAACACAGCTAATTTTAAATCAGCAATATCCCCTTCATCCGGACTCTAATTCGACAGATTTTTTTAATTTGGGTATTTTTTGCAAGGAATCCAGATCTGTTATTTGTTTTTGTAAATTTTGCACCAAAAATTCAGATCTAATCTGCAAACTCTCTGCCCAAAAACATTCCTGCGAAAAATGAAAAAATAAAATAAAATTATATATAATATATATATATATATCTATAATTAATATATACAATATACTCGCTTGGCCCAGAAAAGCTCTATGGAGGAAATAACACATTCTTGAAATTCGTTGTATATTGTTGCAAAAATTTGGAATTGAAATATGCATCAAACCCTCATTCCCATGGAATCATAACCTGAATCTGATACCACTAATCTGGATCTTGGGGGACGCCCCCAAAATCTGAAAAATTGAAATGCCAAAAGAAAAAGAGAACACCCAGTAAAAAAAACCACAGAATTTTTCTTATTATAAAAAAAAAAATAACCATAAAGGCTACATTGTGGTGGACAATTTTTCCTTTTACAAAACGTGACTTGTTACTTATAGTCTTTTTTAGTTACAATACCACGGGAAAATTCCATGGATGGGTAAATACCATAGGTGAATGAATACTATGGGTAGATATCACTTACAATACCATGGGTGGATGCCACTTACAATACCATAGGTAGATTTTCTGGGTGGATGACTACCATGGGCGGATAAATACCATGGGTGGATGCCACTTACAATACCATGGGTATATTCCATGGGTGGATGAATACCAAGGGAGGATAAATAGCACGGGTGAATGAATACCATGGGCGTATGCCACTTTTCATTCAGATCAACTGGGGAGTAATCTGGGTCTTGATGCTGAAAGACCACACTCAACCCTATCAGGGGAGTAATCTAGGTCTTGATGTTGAGAGACCACATTCAACCCTATTTGGGGAGTAATTTGGGTCTCTTCACTGAGAGGTATTCACTCAACCCTATCTGGGGAGTTCTTTGGGCCTCTCGAACCATTCTCCCTAAAGGGGCAATGTACATACTTATTGTTGTCACATTAGCACTCGCTCTCAACAAAAGGGGTAATCTCCACAAGACCTAGCTTGTCTCTAAAGTACACGAACTTTCTCTGGATACCGGCTTTGCCAAAATAACAGTGGTTTGCTCATAAATGGAGACATACTCGAGCCTTATTTCTCTCCTTTGCACCATTTCACAGATGTAGTGGTACTTGATCTCAATATGCTTCCATCTATCATGGAACACAGGGTTTTCTGAAATCTTCACACAACTTTGATTGTCACAATATATCACTATCGGTTCTAGCTATTAATCTTCCATGAAAATCCTACAACTGCTTGAATGAACAATCTAAAACTAATGGTAACTACTAATTGAAACCAAAAAAATCTTTCACCAAGACACAAATTTTCTTAACGCACATAAGCAGAAGAATAATCATAGAGATAAAAACATAGTCACACAATAACACAATAATTTTTCTTGGTAAACCCAACTGGGAAAACGAAATACTTACTGTAGAATTTTATTGATAGAGTTTGTGCAATTAGATCTCTTACAAGGCAAATTGTTTCACTTGAAAACTCACTTGTTTTCACTGTTACACTAACTAGAAACACCTTGCAACAACCTTGATCTCTACTCCTACTTGCTTGCGACCTACCTAGCCCTCTTTCCTTGCACTAGTTCCTCCTATTTCCTAGTGCAGTCTTAGCCCCTATTGTTTAGGAAAAACCTCCTAAATCCTATTGCAATTTTAGGATGCAAGAAGTCTCTCTATCACAGTGCATTGGCTCCTCCAAGGTATGCACTCTTAACAAGAAGCTCTGGCACACAAATTCGTGCTACAATAATGATTACAAACTTGTGTCTTTGCCCTCCTTTTATCAATTTGATTCATGCTATATCTGGTGAGTACAAATGGAGATTGACTTGTTAACTAAGTCAAAATGCTAGTTAAATTTGTCCTTGCTTCAATCAAGACTGAAGCTGCCAATTTCGTTCTCTTCCAAACTCGAACTAACACTTGGAGATCCACTTAATTGACCCTCCAACTCTACGCGTGAATTTACTATCTCCACGAACTCGTCCATGGTCAAAGGAAGATTGTTCGTGGTCTTTCTCTTGCTAAGGAACAAGCCAAAGAAGACCTTCTCTCACTACTAATTTCAACACTCCCTCTTACCAAGGAAGGGATTTTTTACAACTCCCAACTTATCTTTGATGTAGACAAAACTACTTCTTACTAATGCCTTTGTCAAGATATATATTGTCTACTCCTCTGTTGGAATGTAGGGTAGCTTCACTATCCCTTTCAACACACAATCTGTGAGATGATGATACATGATCTCCATATGCTTTGAGGCGATCATGAAACACTAGGTTCTCAGAGAGCTTAAGTAATTCTCATTATCGCAGTGTACCACTGTAGGCTCCATCCCCTATTTGAAAAATACCACAAGCAACTTCCTCATTCAAATAGCCTTGCACGCTGCCAAACTAGCAACCATGTACTCAGCCTCTGTTGAACTAGCTGCAACTAATCTTTGTTTCCCATTCTACCTAGAAATAGTTGTTGACCCAATGTTAAAGGCGCCACCTGAAGTACTCTTCTGATTTCTGGAGCTCCCTACCCAATCTGCATCTGTGAAGCCCTCAAGCCTCACACCATCAACCTGTTTGTACCATAATCCATAATCTGTTGTGCCTCTAAGATACCTCAAAACATGCTTTGCAGCAACCCAGTGAACTTTGGTCGGCTCCATCATGAACTGACTCAATTGGTTCACTGCAAAACAACTGTCGGGTCCTATGTTGACCAATTACATTAACAACCCAATGAGTTTTCTGTATATTGTAGCATCTACTTGCTCTGCTCTGCTAGCATCCACCTTCCTCCGGTTTGTGACTAGAAGCATGGCCATGGGCCTGCAATCTTGCATACAAAACCTTCAGACAATCTTTGTAGTGTACTTTCCCTATCCCACAAAGATCTCATCATCACCCTATTAATCCTCCAATCCAAGAAAATAGTGCATGAGCCCCATATCCTTCATCTCAAACTCCCTTGCAAGGTCCTCCTTGCAATCCTGGATCAAGTTGTCTACTCCAGTCAATATAAGGAGGTCAACATAGAGCACTAGAATGAGTGGAAGCCAAGCCCTCCAACCATGATGTAGTAAAGGTTAGCATACACCTCACCCTTAGTGAAGCCCAATCCTCGAAGGTAATTATCAATACGAGTGTACCATGCTCTCGAAGCTTGCTTGAGCCCATAAAGAGCTCCCTTCAACCTGCACACGTGTCTCTGCTGAACTGCTCAAACCCCTCTGGTTGCTCCATATAAATCTCCTCTACAACCACTCCGTTAAGGAATGTTGTCTTCACATCCATTTGGTCATTTTTATGATGATCTCTGCTCTAATACATTATACCATGTTAATTTTCCATGAAAATACTGCAACTACTTGAATGAACAATCTAAAACTAATGGAAACTAATAACTGAAACCAAAAATTTATTTCACCAAGACAACGAATTTTCTTAACAGACATAAGCAGCAGAATAATCATAGAGATAAAAACATAGTCACACTAGCACAATAATTTTTCTTGGGAAACCCAACAGAGAAAACTCACTCCTTGCTATAGAATTGTATTGATAGAGTTTGAGCAATTAGATCTCTTACAAGTCAAAATGTTTCACTTGAAAACTCACTCGTTCTCACTACTACACTAGCTAGAAACAACCTGCAACAACCTTGACATCTACTCCTACTTGCTTGCGGCCTACCTGGCCCTCTTTCCTTGCATTGGCTCCTCATATTTCCTCATGTAGTCTTGACCCTTATTATTTAGGAAAAACCTCCTAAATCCTAGCACAAGTTCTAGTTGCAACAAGCCTCTCTATCACAGCGTATTGGCTCCTCCAATGTTTGCACTCTCAACAAGAAGCTCTCACACACAAACTCGTGCTACAATAATGATTACAAACTTGTGCCTTCGTCCTCCTTTTATCAATTTGCTTCATGCAATATCTGGGGACTACAAATTTAGAACACAAGTTGAGATTGACTTGTTAAATAGGTCGAATTTCTAGTTAAACTTTCCCTTGCTTCAATCAAGACTGAAGCTCCCAATTTCGTTCTCTTCCAAACTCTAACTGGCACTTGGAGATCCACTTAACTGACCCTCCGACTCTGCGCATGAATTTACTATCGCCACGAACTCGTCCATGGTCAAAGGAAGACTAATCGTGGTCTTTCTCTGGCTAAGGCACATGCTAGAGAAGACCATCTCTCACTAATATTTTCAACAAGCTCCTAGTCAAACAATCCTGCAAACAACCAGAGAAAGGCCTTCTCTCACTATTATTTTCAACAAACTTCTAATCGAACAATCTTGCAAACAACTTCCTAATCCACACTGCTTCGATGCATGCTTCATTAATTACGATATACTCTACTTTTGCAGTGCTAAGTGCGACAGTTCTCTGCGTCTTTCTCATCCAAGATATCATGGCGGAGCCCAAATTGAAGCATACCCCTAAAGTCTTTTCCCTGGCATCACCACTTCACTAGATTCTTTCTTTATCAATACCCCAGCACACTTTTTCGATCTATCATGCTTTACTTGAGTCCCCGATGATGGGTGGTGAGACCACTCAAAACTTAAGACATTAGAAAACTTGCACACAACATATATCCAAATATATATATATATATATATATCAATTTCTTGTCCAGTCAACATCTAATATATCCCTGAAGTTGTACATCATTGTTTACGAACATATCTAAAGCCATAGTTCATGGTACCATGTAGATATCTCAAAATGTGCTTTGCTACAATTTGATGTTCATGTCTCAAATCCCAATGAAACTGGCTCAATGTGTTCACTGCAAAGCAAATATCCGACCTGGTATTAACCAAATACAACAATGAGCCAATCAACAGTCAGTACATAGATGGATTCACCAAGTTGGATCCAAAACCTCTCAACTTATTTAAGTTAGTTACCATGGGAGTTGCCATAGATTTACAGTTCATCGTGCCAAATCTTTGAAGGATCTCAATAACATATTTTCCTTGACCAAATAAGACTTTGCCAAGCTTATGCCATACTTCTAGTCCTAGATAATAATGCATTAAGCCAAGATTATTCATATCAAACTTAGAGGCTAGTTGCCTCTTACACTGAATGATGAGAGGCTCAGCACCTGTCAGAAACAAATCATCAACATATAGTAATAGAATCAAAGGTGAATTCTTCACAACCTTGAAATATAGGTTTGGATCAACATCGCTCTTAGTAAATCCAAGTCTCGTCCGGTCGCTATCAAGTTTAATTACCAAGCTTTTAGAGCTTGCTTGAGTCCATACAAGGCCTTTCTTCAACTTTAAAACATGAGATTCCTTTCCATGCACTTCAATATTTTGAGGTTGCTCTATGTATACCTCTTCCTCAATTACACCATTGAAGAAAGTAGTCTTCACATCCATTTGATGTAAATTCCATCCCAATAAAGCAGCTAGAGAAATAATGGATCTAATGGAGATGTACCTAGCAACTTGAGCAAAGGTGTCATCAAAGTCTTCTCCCTCTTTCTGGGAGAACTCTCTAACCACAAATTGTGCCTTGTATTTGTCGATATTTCCATTTGCAGCATGCTTGATCTTGTATATCCACTTGAAAGTCAACATTGAATTCCCTTCCAATCTCCACACAAACGCCCAGACATCATTTTTCATGATGGATTAGCACTCTCCATTCATGGCCTCCTTCAATACTTGCTAGCTAGTTGCTTCTTTGTAGGTGGAAGGTTCTGCATCAATAAGGTTAGTCATAAGAGTTGCATAGCTAGAAAAGCTTTTAGGTTTCTTATTTTCTCTAGATGTGTCATCTGGAGTTGCATGTCCTTCTGCTTCCTCCAATGTAGATCTAAGCCATGCTTGTGTTTTCCTGATCTTGAGAACAACAACTGATTCTACAGGTTCATAAGGCCCTTCTAGCTCTTTAGGGCATTTTGTAGATCTTGAACTTTCTTCCTTGGAAGCCTTCTGCTTCACTTCATCACAAGAGTCCATGGAAACTTCCTTAGACTTCCAATACGCAACCTTTTCGTCAAAGGTGACATCCCAACTAACGTCAATTTGTCGTTGTTCTGGAATGTAAATTTTGTAGGACTTTGATGATTTGATGTAACCAACAAATATACCTTTATTTCCTAAAGGTTCTAGCATATTCCTTTTATCCTTAGAAACATGGATGTAAACAAGGCAACCAAATATTCTCATATGCCCAACCTTTGGCTTTCATCTAGTGAATGCTTCTTCAGCAGTCATATCTTTCAAAATTCGATGAGGACATCTATTCTAAATGTATACATTTGTCAATGATGCTTCTACCCATAATGTTGAAGAATGTAACTAGTGTCGATCTTCATAATTATATTTGAAATGTATTTGTCAAAATAAAGAAAAAGAAATTGGGTCAATTGTTTTTAGTTCAAAGTCTCCATTGAAGACTTCTAGGATTTATGTTAAGTGTCTTTGTCCATGTCACAATGTAAAGAACCCTTCTTGGGAATTATTTGTCAAGAAAGAAAATTATTTTAATGTAAATTAGGTGAATTAGGCCTCCTCTACCAAGTCGGCCTCAAGGAAGGACAAGTCCACCTCATTAGAAGAATTTGATCACCTAAGATGACTATATATAAGCAACAACTCAACTCATTTGGAGGACATCACACACAAGTTCAAATTAAAGTAGTTGGGAAGAAAAAGAGGTGTGAAGTTCAAGAAGGAAGTTGGAATCGAAGTTTTTGGGTCTCTTTCTCTCTCTCGTGCAACGAAATTCTGAAGTTGCATCAAGGTCGAAGTTGTGAAGCTGTTGCATCAAGGTCGAAGTTGTGAAGTTGCTACGCTGAAGCTATTGAAATTGCTACATCGAAACTACAGTCTTGAAGTTGGGTCGACGTTCTATCGCTGAGAGACCAAAATTTCTGAATTGTTGTTGAGTTGAAGCTGTTGGATAAGAAGAGACTACTAAATCATCTTATAAGGCTCACTTGGCGGGGAAGAAGGTATGTTGGTCTAAGGTCTTGGTCTAACTCATTTGAATTACTAAGGAAGAATTCTTGACTGGGTTCCCCCTATATAGGGTTTTTTCCCTTGTTGTGCACCTACATCTGGTATACTTGATCTTCGTGTTTTGGTTTTGGTAATTGCTTGATGAACTAAGATAAAGAAGAACTTGAAGAAATCACAAGTAATTATCAACAAGAGAAAATCTTTTTGTCTTTCTGATTTTCCAACACATAAAAACATTGACAAATCATGATCATGCATCATAGCTTTGACAGATTCTTCAATGGACCTGTTCTTCCTTTCTGCCACACCATTTTGTTGAGAATAATTGGGAACAATCGACTCCCTCTTAATCCTATCCTTCTTACAATAAGCCATAAGTTCCTTCGAGGTGTATTCTCCTCCATTGTCAGATTTCATAAACTTAATCTTCTTACGTGTCAAATTTTCTACTTCAACTTTGAATTCATGAAACTTGGTGAAGACTTCATCTTTGGTCTTCATGAGATAGATCCACGTCTTGAGAGAACTCACCAATGAACATCACATAATATAATGAACCTCCAAGCAATCTCACAAGCATGGGACCACATACATCACAATGAATCAAATCCAAAACTTCTTTAGATCTACTATCACTACTTGCAAATGGCTTCTTGATATTCTTTCCAAGTGCACAACCTTTACATACACCTTTATGATCTATCTGCAATTCAGGAACACCTGAAACTATTTGATTCAACTCATGTAATGCTCTATAATGAAGGTGACCACATCTCCTCTGCCATATTTCACTTGGATTAAATTCATCATGTACTAAATCTTGAGTTGGTTGGCCCACGAGCCTATACAATCTCCTTTCACGAATTCCAATAACCCTAGCATCATTTATACTAGAGTTTTTAGACCAAACAAGTACTTTTCCATCCGCAAATGCTACTTTATCTCCTTTGTCTTCCAAACATGAAATAGAAACTAAGTTATTTTTCAAACCTAGCACATATATAACATTGTTGAGATGGACATTGTTACCAGAATCCAGCTCAATGGATGTCTTTACAACTCCTTTGACTGCGTAGTTGTGGTTGTCTCCCAACTCTACCCTTTGAGGTAGTCTTATTTCCATCATGCTAGTAATATTTCCATGATCTCCTATCACATGCCTTGAAGCACCACTATCTACAAGCCACATATCAT
The DNA here is from genome assembly GCA_000404065.3 of Pinus taeda. Lineage (NCBI taxonomy): Eukaryota > Viridiplantae > Streptophyta > Pinopsida > Pinales > Pinaceae > Pinus > Pinus taeda. The sequence goes on from APFE031508015.1 coordinate 246,337, forward strand.
TATCATCTACAACAAAACCTGTTAGAGCAAAAAGGTAAAAGAAATCTCTATCATCTTTAGATTTCTTTGGATGTTCATCGTCAATATCAGCTATGGAAGCAAGTTGTTTTCCTTTCCTCTTTTTATTATTAGTCACTTTAGGACAATCCCTTTTATAGCTTCCAAATTTGTGACAACCATGGCATTGAAATTTTAACATATCCTTCTTCCTTTGGGGAGGAGGTGAACTTCTTCCTCACTTCTTGTTTTAAAATCCAAACTTCTTCTTTCCTCTAGTCTTCAGTTGCAAATGCTTGAGAAACATCTTCCTTTCTATCCCTTGATACAAGCCTTGATTCTGTTGAGCACATGAGGTCCATAGTTCTTCAAAAGAGGGAACATCCTTCTTGCTACTTATACCTGTTGCAAATGCATCATGTGATCTTGGTAGTCCATTGAGCGTTGTAGTCACAAGTTATTTCTTGGAGACAACTTTATCAATTGCTTGAAGTTGGTCCCTTACTTGTGAGATTCTTACAAAATATGAAGACACAATGTCGTCATTTGTCATCCTAACACCACAAAGCTCATTCTTCAAACTCGTGACTTAACCAATGTTATTGACTGTAAATACTTTGGTTAGGGCATCATACATTTCTTTTCAAGATTCAAGCTTTGAAAAATAGGGAATTGAAGTATATCTAATTGAATCCACAATAAGACCCATGGTAGTGATGTCATCTTCTTTGAACTTCTTTCCTACATTATATGTTGGTTCAACAATTTTACCCTTCACAATATCCAAGACTCTGTTCTTTGCAAGAATAAGATGGATTTTAGTCTTCCAAGCTCTGAGGTTCAAGGCCCCTCCTAACATGTTCTCTAATTTCATGGAAGAAGCCATGGATGTAAGTCAACAAGACTTGAACAATAGTGATTTCAATGTAAGGTTTTTACAAGAGTGATCTCAGTTTTCCTTCACCAAAGCTCTAATACCATGTTGATTTTCAAGTGCAATAAATACTAGAAAAATATTTATGAAAAAATGATAATTACTTCTAATGATGTTAATCTTCTTTTAGTTTTTCCAATAATCATTAAGACATTATACTTCAGAAATTCAACCATTCAAAAACAGTAAAATAGTAAAGATCACAATGCACAAAGAGGGCACAAGATTTACCTTGGGAAAAACCAGGCAACCTTCTCAATAGAGAGATTCTTATGTTCAACAAGAGTCACACCTAAACCTTCTAGTCATCAACTAGGTCAAACTAAACTTCAACAAATCTATGGTCAAACTGAACTTCAACAAATCTATGGGCAACCCTGTTATCACTCCTCCGGATCTCCAAGGATCTTTTAGCTTGGTAGCTAGCCCTACCAAGCCAGAGAGGGCACTCTCCGAAAGATCACAACCAGGAGGGCTAGATAGTTTAGGGTTTTAGTTTAGATGTAAAGTGCAGAGGGTTGTTTGATTTGATTTTGGTTGGGTAGTCACAAGAATGAGTGAATTAGGTCAGAGAATGAAATAGGTCAAGGAAAAGTGAATCAGAATTGCAGACATCTGATGGGGCAAGGTAGGCAAAGTACTTTAAACTTCGTAGTATAGTGATGAGATGGTTTAGACTAGTGAGATGCTAAAAAGAGCATCAGGATCGTGAATTCTTTTTAAACTGAAGAAATGAAATAATCTATGATGATTTTCCCAAAACAAAGCATACAAAGATGAATTATGTTTATCACACCTTGAAAATCAACATATCATAGAGTGAAATGGATCATGAGAGGTACAAAACATTCATACATATGAAACGGAAGAAGAAACAAGATCAAATTACCATGCCACAGGAATCCCACCAAAATAGTTGCAACTTCATCCAATATATTCCATGCCAAAGTCCAAAAGCTATTACAACATCCGAGAGAGTCCAACATTTTCTTACTTCAAATGATGAAGTATTTATACAAATTCTAAACTAAAATATCTTGATAAAAATCTAAAGATCTTTTTACAAATATCCTAAATTGTTTTGCACAAATAGAAATGAAATGTAGGACATTAAAAACTAATATATCTACTTAGCACTATCATTATGGATTTTTGTTGACGAGGAAGAGAAATTCAAATTTGATTGCAACTCTTAGTTGATGAGGTAGCTAATTCTCTGAACATTTTCCTCCCGAAATCCTGCAAAATAAGGTCCAGTCATCCCTTTGTATATTTCAATCCGGGATAGATATGTAAAAAGTGAAAGAGGTTATTGTAGATAAATATATTCTTGAGATAAACCTCTCTCAGTTTCCCAAATCAGGTCCAGTTATTCTCAATATTCTCTGCAAAAAGGTGACTGAAACAAGACTTTACACAGTCTGAAAAATAGGTTGTAAAGATGTACATGTATCTCTCATTTTATAATAGATGTGTAAAATTTGAAGTAGTTTATTGTACTTTGGCATCTTAGGAACACAAACCCCCTCCAGTTTCTCAATATTCATCTCTGATTGGCCACAATATGTTCTACAAAAGTATGGCTAAACAAGAAAATTTGGGAAAATATGTTTGCAAAGCTTCATCTGTATATCCCAAACCATAATAGTTGTTAGAAAACTGAGAGGTTTTTGTATATGAGGATGTTGGAATAAAAAACCTCTTTCAATTTCTGAAATTCGTCCTCATTGGTTTGGAAACCATATTTGAAATCAATATGGCGTATAGGAAAAAGCATAGTTTCAACTGATCATGAGACAGATGAATGACGTGGATGTAGGAGGTGACATGGCAGTGGGGGAAGGGAGGGTAACATAACCAAGAGTGCATGGGAAAAGGTCAAGGGAGGTAGATGGAGTGTAGGTGAGTGAGGATGATTCAACCTTCTTGTGTCCCACTGTTGTCAACCATCAACAATCGAATCTAAGTCGTTGTCGTTCTTTCCCAGGGAAGATAGAGCTTTCGTCCTCGGCAACAACACCAGTATGTTATCACTCCTCAAAATCTCCAAGGCTAAGGAAGAGTCCATCTGAGGTAACCATGGACCAATCTTTTAGCTTGGTAGCTAGCCCTACCAAGCCAAAGATGGCTCTCTCCAAATGATCACAGCCAGAAGCGCTGGATAGTTTAGGGTTTTAGGCTAAATGTAAAGTGCAAAGGGTTGTTTCATTTTATTTTGGTTGGGTAGTCACAAGGATGAGTGAATTAGGTCATATAATGAACTAGGTCAAGGCAAAGTGAATCAGAATTGCAGACATCTGATGGGGCAAGGTAGGCAAGGTACTTTAAACTTCGTAGTATAGTGATGAGATGGTTTAGACTAGTGAGATGCTAAAAAGAGCATGAGGGTCATGAATTCTTTTTAAATTGAAGAAAGAAACAATCTATGATGATTTTCCCAAAACAAAGCATACAAAGATGAATTATGCTTATCACACTTGAAAATCAACATATCATAGAGTGAAATGGGTCATGAGAGGTACAAAACATTAATACATATGAAACAGAAGAAAAAACAAGATCAAATTACCATGCCACAAGAATCCCACCAAAATAACTGCAACTTCATCCAATATATTCCATGCCAAAGTCTGAAAGCTATTACAACATCCAAGAGAGTCCAACATTTTCTTACTTCAAATGATGGAGTATTTATACAAATTCTAAACTAAAATATCTTGATAAAAATCTCAAGATCTTTTTACAAATACCCTAAACTGTTTTGCACAAATAGAAATGAAATGTAGAACATTAAAAACTAATGCATCTACTTGGCAATATCATTATGGATTTTTGTTAACAAGGAAGAGAAATTCGAATTTGATTGCAACTCTTAGTTGATGAGGGGGCTAACTGTCTTTGAACATTTTCCTCCCGAAATCCTGCAAAATAGGGTCCAATCATCCTTTTGTATATCTTAATCCAAAATAGATATGTAAAAAGTGTGAGAGGTTATTGTAGATAAATATATTATTGAGATAAACCTCTCTTAATTTCCTAAAATTCAGCTCCAAATGTTCCCAATATTCTCTACAAAAAGGTGACTGAAATAGGATTTTACACAATCCGAAAAATATGTTGTAAAGATGTACATGTATCTCTCATTTTATAATAGATGTGTAAAATTTGAAGTAGGTTATTGTACTTTAGCATCTTTGGAACACAAACCTCCTCCAGATTCTCAAGATTCGTCTCTGATTGGCCATAATATGTTCTACAAAAGTATGGCTAAACAAGGAAATTTGGGAAAATATGTCTGCAAAGCCTCATCTGTATATCGCAAACCATAATAGTTGTTAGAAAACTGAAAGAGGTTTTTGAACATGAGGATGTTGGAAGAAAAAACCTCTTTCAGTTTATGAAAATTCGTCTTCATTGGTTTGGAAACCATGTTTGAAATCAATATGGCATATAGGAAAAAGCATAGTTTCAACTGATCATGAAACAGATGAATGATGTGGATGCAGGAGGTGACATGGTAGTTGGGGAATGGTCGGTAACATAACTAGGAGTGCATGGGAAAAGGTCCAGGGAGGTAGATGGAGTGTAGATGAGTGAGGTTTTTTTACTAAGGCTACCATCAGTGAGTAAATTTTTGAATGAGGACCCAGGTGGAATGACAAAAATTTATGGGAGAGACCCTAATATGAATATGAAAAGAGGATTTTTGATCACTAATGGAAGTATGCAAATATTGACTCTAACAAAACCTATTCAAACCCTCCAAGCAAGCCTTCCAATCAAATCCAACACTTCGCTCTATTGATCTGCCCCAGAATTTCGGCCCTCCTGCAACTGCCAAAATCCCTGAATTTCAACCCCTTCCAATTGACCAGAAATTTCAACCCCTACAATACAAATTACACAAAAAAAGTGTGAACTACAAAGAGAGATTCCTTCCACACGTGTGAGTTATAAAAGAGAGACAGAGAGAGATGAATTTCGTCCTCATTTTGATACATGTTGTCCTTCTTGTCCTTCTAGGATGCCCAAAAACTGTTTGAATGGAAGTATGAATTAGGGCCTTCAAGAGTGTTGAAAATTAGCAAGAAAAGTGTTTACTTGATTTGTGCCTTAATTGAAGGAGTCAAAGTCAAGTTCCTTTTTTTGCATGGTCGAATTCCTAAAATTTAGGAGATTCCCTAAAAATTAGGAGTTCATGAGGCGGTTAACTAATGTGTTGAAGTTGAAAGTCGAGTTTTGATCTTCTAGTGTAAGTTGATTGAGGAAAAGCATGAGTGATTGAGTTGCAAGTGTTTGACTTGAAATAGGACAAGTTGCATGAGTAGTTAACCTCATGCTAACTCATCAATTACAAAAGCACTTTCCTTAATTTGAAACTCACTAATTTTAGCCATTCGAATTGCTTTAAAAGGAGCGAAGGCACAAGATTAATCATTGCTTTGGTGAGCACAAGTTGGTGAGACCAAACAATAGAAAGCACGAGGTTGTGCATGGAGCTTGTAAGAGAAGGAGAACGAGCCTATGAGGCTTGTGCGAGATTGAAAAAGGACAAATTCCTTGGTTTAGGTGGCAAGGATCAAGGTGCAAGCAAGGGTGTTTCAGCTTAGTGTGAGTAGAGATAACATGGTTGTTCTTTAGTGAAACCTTATTGTATTTGTAAGAGATCCATTGTTCAAATTTTATCAATAAAATTCTCAATAATCAAGCAAAGGGTTTTCCCAGTTGAGTTCCCTAGAAAAACAGTGAATTTTAATTTTGTGTGGCTGTGTTTTATTCTTGTTCATATTCTGTTGCAAAGAGTAGAGAAATGTTGTATTTATATGAAAAGAAATTCGTTTTCAGATTATTCATATTAGCAGATCGGAATTTCATGGATTTTCTACAAAGACGAGGTCGAGTTTCCTTTATATAGTGAACTGGGTGGGTCAAACGAATGTGAATATGTCTAAGCCAACTTGACTTGGAGGGACGCTGACTTGACAAACTAGGAGCCAAAATTTTCAAATTTAAAATTCAAATTTTTTTCTTTTAGAAGTCCAAATGGGACCTACTCAAAATATATCTTTCTTTTGACTCTAGCATTTAAAATATGTTTTACAATAATTAATATAAATACATCAAGGGCCAAATATACATTATGAAAACTGACCATAGTTACAAAATTCAACAAGCCTCAAACAAGATCTAGGGCCTAAGGAAAATTCAACATCCCTATGCATAGAACACTAACTTACCTAGGAGTGGAAAATCCACAATGCCTACGATTTAAGCTTGCAAAAAAATTGAAACATTTCTTTTAGTTCCACCCGCGAATTTAATTTATCTAGCTCTTGATACCTACCATTGTGCAGTGATATCACTAGGAGAAAATTATTCTCCAAAATGGTCCTCCGCTGGTAGCTAGCAGCCCCTTGCAGCCACCAACTAGCTCGTTGTGTCACTTCTCTGCCCCCTGAGCCAGCGATGTGGTCCCTCAGCCATTTGTCATGATCATATGTTTGTAGGTGGGCCTCTCAAACCTAAAGGTATGCCTTGTCATTTGATAATTGAGTATTATAGTTTACTTATCATGGAGACTTTTGGGCATGAATTAATGGGGGGATTTGGCGGAAAGAGTGGGCTAAGTCTGTCCTCTTGTCCCCTAGATCTCTTTTGGACGTTACCCTGGGACCCTAGTCACATAGGATCTCTTTCACTAACCCTTGGGCCCTCAGAATGGTACTTCATGGGAAACCCTGATTTTGGTTGTGTGGTCTCGCTCCCTCATCCACATACATCACTCCCCCTCCACTCATTATAACCCCATTCACCATTTCTCCCACCTGGGTCCACATTTCTCCATTGGGTCCACATAGGGTTAGCCTCCCCTTTCTCTTGCCCACACCTTGGGTCGGACCTGGAATGATGTCCCAAATGTTGATGCAGCTGAAAAGAAATGTAAAAGCATAATTGGCCACATTTAATAGGAAAATGTACCACAAAATGCAAAAGATGTTCGGAACAAACACATTTAGCACGTGGGGAAAATCCAATGCATGAAATCTACCCCATTCTTATGGCCATCACCTTGGTTCCCATAGGCCCTATATGAGCCTATTTTATCATTCAGGAACCCATGATTGTCCCAACCCCTGGTGGGCAATGAACCGCCCCACCTCAAAAGGGGTATCCACTGCTACACTTTACATAGCATGCTCTTACTCCTTGAGCCTCGAGCAATTAACCGAAGAAAAATCATAAATGGAAAAAGGCAAATAATGAAAGGTGGAAAAATCAAGGTCGGGGTAACTCATGTACCACAATTTCTCCCTCCTATACATTATATAACCAAGTGTGGGTTTCCCCTTTATAGCTACCCTAGTACCTTAGCATGTGGCCCAGGATTGCCCCCTCCATCCCCTACTTTGTACCATCACTTTATCACATGCCACTACCATTTGACGGATGTACCTTGGACATATCATTCCCTTTAAAAGTGAAAACCACCTAATATGGCACTTGATTAACCCCCCTTGGAACTTGCAGACATTAGCACATGCTAAAGCCCACTATGGAAGGGCATGACATTATGAAGTGCCCATGGTTTGTAAACTCTTTAACTTGATTTCTTTAAATGATTTTTTGTACTAAAAGGCAAAGGGACACATTGGATCTTATGCAGGATTACAGATGGTCTCCATTTTGGGTTTGGTCTCCCAATACGGGGTACTAACCCTTCAAAGGGCTACATTGGCACATGTAGGGTGTGTGTAGAGAGCCATGGGCCTCCATAGCAGTAGACAACATTCCATGGGTCCCCAGATATGTTCAAAGATTGCTCGAGTTTCATCTATGGACGAGGATGATGCACTTGGTTCACCATGCCCAGCCAACCCCACAATTATCATGCACTTGGTAGATGACCGAGGACTTGTATGTTGATGTGGCATCATTTAAATTATCATCTCAGCCCTTATAAATGGTCTACAAGCATCTTCGATCTACTTGGAGACCCATGAAGTTACTTGTGTACCCCCACACTCAATTGGGAGCACCACAGGTTTATTATTTTGGGAACAAGGGGCCAACCCCTTGTCCATTACTTTTCAGAGTACTATTCATCATTATGGTACTTATGGACTTCATCAGGCTTCTTAGAAGGCCCAACGACGTGTATTATTGATCATTCGACCTCTTAAGAGACTTATTCTTTTGTTTATGAACTAGTTTGGTGGGTTTGTCACCAAAAGTTAGTTATTTTGCACATTGTTTTATTTTAGGGGCTAATATAGTCCTAATTAGCTAAATCGAACTCATTAGAGATGTATAAATAGAAGTGATGAGGATCCATTTTATCATCATCACTTGGATTTGGAACTTGTATCTCTTTAGAGATTTAGATTTTTGTTATCATTCTTGGAGGACGAATTTTTGGAGCATGGAATGAATTTTGATGTTTGGATTATTTTCTCATGTCTTGAAGCTTCTTGAATGGCAAGATTTTGGATGGTTGGATATATTTGTATACATGTAAGTACAATTTAATGATATTCTCTCTCTATATTTGTCACATACATTGTTATCAGCATTTCGCTATACTAAGGCTTATTTGTTGCATCTTTTTATGCGAAGTTGTGGAAATTTTGTTTCTAGATAGTGAATGCTTCATGTATGGGCCATGTATAATGTATGAATGTTTCAATGGATCTTTCATTATTGAAATTCATCTTGATAAGCCATATATGTTGCAAAATGAAGTATAGAGTCTTTGAAGTTGCTTTTTTTATTGCCCTAATGATAAGAAAAGTTGTCTTTAAGGCCTCCTTCACATAGAAAATCCAAAAGTCCATAGTCATAATTCTACCTGACTCCAATCTCCCCAAAGGATTAGGCATTGGTCCACCCAAAGATGATCACCTTAAACCTTATTCATTATACTCCCTCTTTTTTTCTAGGCCTAGCCCATTAGGTCCCTTAGAGCAGCATTTATCTTGCCTACCACCCATAAAAAATATTCAATCTCTTGACCCCTACTACATTGGTGTGTCTCCTAGGTGCCCTTCAATTTTGAAGAAATTCTAACGGTGGGATTTTGAGATATCTCAAACACTAGTCTTGCATAAAAAATTCTTTCTTTGGTCCCTTTCTCCCTTCGGAATAGATTAAGCATATCATTGGTTTCCAAACCCTACCCCCTTGACCTAACCTCGGGTTCGCTAGGTCTCATATACTATTAAGGATAATTCTTCAAGGATCACTTGGAATCAAAGCTTTCACAAGAATTTTAAGGCCTAGGAACCTCCATTATAAGATATATACCCTAAACCTAAACCTTGAAATTCCCCCTTAAGCCCTTCCTTGAGAGCTTTCAACCTTACATTGCAAAGCAAGCAAACCACATATTTGAGCCTCTTGTGAATAAGCTTCCAAGATCACCCTTCACCCTATCATTGATCTATCCATTTCATGACCCTCATCATAACGGGTCTCCTCCCATCGGTGAAAGCCCGTAAAAAGCAAAGAGCCCTAGCCAAGGTGACAGTGGGCTATTGCTCCATTATTTCCCTTAACCTAGTAGTAGCCCTTCAAGGATCCCCTTTTAGGACCCCTGCTAGTTTGAGGGGTAACATTTCTAGCCTTGTTGTTAGGGATACAAGATGTGTTATTCCCCATTCGACAAATTGACATATCATCATTGGTGACTCCATTGGAAGAATGAAGCCCTAGTTCTTCATTGAACTTTAAGGTCAATGCTTGTAGGGTGAAGCAAACATTTTTCTAGGCATCTTTAAATTCACCCTGGCGACTCCTACAAAATTTACATGTATACCCAAAGTAGGGTGTCTTTCTTTGATGATTTTGCTGCTTTGGACATCACTAGTGTCCCTAGGCACCCTAATCTTGTCATCGGAATGATGGTACGTGGGGTGTTCATGTTTGATGGTGATCCATTCTCCGCAATTGACCATGTAGAAAGATTTAATACACATACTTCAAAAGAGAAAGTGATTCACTAGGATGTCCTTGTGTTGTTCATGAGGTCTCTTTGTGGTCATAACTCATGGTTGCATAATCACAAGCCTAGGAGCATCTCATTTATTGACGAGTTTGTTGAGGGCTTTCTTAGACATTTTCAAGTACACCCTGCATTAAGCATCGAAGAGGAAGCCTTCAACGAGCATCATCAAGGCTTTTAGAATCTAAGTAATGAGCAGGAAAACGAGTCCTCCTTGGGTCCACATGATGTAAAGGATGATTTTGAGGACACGTGTTGGGAAAAATGAGTCTAGCGAAAGTGAAGTTCAAACCTTACCCTTATCAAGGATAGTAACCCTAACGATTCTCCTTTTGAGAAGCTTGAGGAAGGTGATCCCATTAGCCCCTTGGAAAATGACATTGGAGATTTTTCCATATTTAAAAGGAGAAATGGGAAATTGTTGGTCCTCAATTTGACTATGCTCCCATTTATGACATCGATAAGGAGGATGAGGTTGAGAGTGGTCTTCCCTTTCTCTCAGGCATTGTTTATGATGACATATCCATCGATACCCTTGGGTAGGAGAATTATCATTTTCCCTTGCATAAAAGGGAGCAATTGGAGATGATCGATTCTCTTTTTTGGAAAGACCCTCTCTTTGATACCAATAATAAGATTGATAAGGCCCTAGCTCATACCTACTTCCCTTGTGATTCTGGGAGTATATTCAAATCACTTGAGCCTCTAAAGTTCGATTTTCAAAAAAAGGATCTCGTTGATACTTCACCTTCCCCTTTGCCCTTTTCTATTGTTCATTATCTTGAATCTTCATCAAATGCTTCCCTCGCCCCTTGTCATATGATCTCAAGTGATAGTAAGCCCTTTTTCCGCTTCTGAGTATAGTGTCAAGGAAGAGCCCCTCATTGATTATACTTTACCTCCTTTGACGCGCCCTCAAGGTTTTGATCACTCCATGACTTCCCCTCTCCAATGTGACCATCACTGTGGTATACCTAGGGGGATAGTATGGGGTACAGAGAGAAGTACCCAAGGGAATAATGTAATAATGGGATGGACCATAGTAATAAATAAAGTGATTAATCTGTATAATGTAAGAGACCAGAAGTAGTTAGCAATAATGTAATAATGTAATAGATGGTATTGAGAGAACCATGGTAATGACTCATGGTATTGTATGTATGAGGCCTATATAGAGGCTAGAGACTCCCCATTGAGAGGTGTCAAAGAATATTGTATGGACAAGCATATGGCTTGTGGAGTGTTCTCCTTCCTTAAGGAGTGAATGTATGGTGTTGTCCTACCTTAAGGGTTTCATTAATAAAATGAAGCATTTCTATATTCAGATCTTGTTATTTCTTGAGTATATTTGTATTTTCATATATTTGCAGGTCAAATCTATAGCAAGTGGTATCAGAGCACTTTCTTAGGCAAAGTAGAATTTTTTTTATCTTTGCAAGAACTTTTTGGGGCGGCAAGTTTGCAGATAAGATCTATACGTTCTGGTGAAAAATTTGTAGAATCTAATTGCAGATCTGGGTTGTTTGCGAAAAAATACCCAATTTGAAAAAATAAAATCAGCGGAATCGGAGTCCAGATGAGGGAAATATCATTGATTTAAAAATCAACTGTGTTGCAGACATTTTTCAGGACAGCAAGTTTGCAGATCAAATCTATACGTTCTGGAGCAACATTTGCAGAATCTAATTGCAGATCTGGGTTGTCTATGAAAAAATACCCAATTTGAAAAGTAAAAATCGGCCGAATCTGAATCCGGATGAGGGAGATATCGCTGATATAAAAATAAGTTGTGTTGCAGACATTTTTCGGGGCGGCGAGTGTGCAAATCAAATCTGTACGTTATGGGACAACATTTACAGATCTAGGTTCTTTGCGAAAAAATACCCAATTTCAAAAAAAAACAGTCGAATTAGAGTACGAATGAGGGAGATATCAATGATTTAAAATCAACTCTTTGTTTAGAAATTTTTATGACGGCAGGACAGTTGCAGCGCAAATCTGAAATTTTAGTGCCTAAATCGGGATTTCTATCACCTAGGAAGATGCAAAATGGTTGTTCTATTTCCGAAAACGTGTCATAATAGGAATTCTGAGCAATATTGACTAAATTGTGTCCATTTCAAATTTTCGCCAAATAAGTGATTTTTTTTTTCAAAGCCCTCTTCATGGCAGTTCTATATTTTACAAAAAAAGATCATGGTCCTACTATTGAAGAATTCATAGAAAGACAAAAGTCATTATGGGAAAAACAGTAGAAAGGTTTAGTATGGCTTAGTATGAGAGATGAGGTTGTCAGATGGTTTAGATGAGTTGAGAGCAAGAAGTTGTACAACCTTTCAGATGAAGAATTTGAAAAAGTCATTTTAGACAAATGGTCTCATGCTAAAAAACAGGAAAATGAGACATGTAAAGGGTTATTTTCTATTGGTATCTCCTTATTGCAGGTTCATGGATGTATTCAGAAGGAGAAGATCATTGTGTCCATAAATCTTATTTGTAAGCATAATTTTATCAATGTTAATTTAGCAAAAAATTGCAAGTTCCAGCAAAACACCTTGAAAACACACAAGTTAATAATGAGGATGTTCAAGTTTATAAAGATTTGAAGATTTCTATGGATAAGTATGTGTTGCATTGTGATTTTTATAGTTCAAATATGGATAACATGAATGTTGTTTTGGGATATCCTTGGATGAATATGTGGGTACTATCAATATTAATGTGCAGAAGAAATTCCTGAAGCTCTAGTATAAAAAAGAAGAAAATTACATTGCAAGATATTTCCATCAATAAACAGGTAGAGTCTAAGGAGGCTGAAGCAAAAGATGTTCCAGGGACTGACACATCAGATGATGAGCCCTTGATGGTTGACAACCAAACACAAGCATCAAACCAAGTACCAGAAAAATAAGTAGAGTCCAAAGAAGTTGAGGCATAAAATGTTATAGGTACAGATACAGCAGATGAGAAATATGTGGTTGAAGTAATATTGGAAGATAATCAACAACAGCAGACGCCACAACATGTACCAAATACCAATCAGGCTCCATTAGGTGGTGAATTAAAGAAAAATACATCGTTGGTTAAAAATTTAGCATATCACCACCCACATCACCCCGCAAGAAAACAACTAACACGATGGGAACAAATTAGCCACAAGGACAACCCCCGCATGACAAATAGAGATGGGAAACGATCCACCTACTACACAATAACACAACAGAGCAGCCAGGATCAACTTCCATCTCAAGCGAGCGAGGCACCAACTAGATCGAGGGTTCACCTTTCTCTTGGATGGCTAGATGCACATGCATGGTACCCGTGAACTATTCTTTTGAGTAGATATTATTATTTGTGTTCTTCTTATGTTTCGGGGACCAAACACGTTTAAGGGGAGTGGAATGTAGTATACCTAAAGGGATATAGTATGGGGTACAGAGTGAGGTACCAAACGGAATAATGTAATAATGGGATAGGCCATAGTAATAAATAAAGTGGTTAACCCGTATCATGTAAGGGACCACAAGTAGTTAACAATAATGTAATAAGCTCATTGTATTAGATAAATGATATTGAGGGAACCATGGTAATGACCCATGGTATTGTATGTATGAAGCCTATATAGAAACTAGAAACTCCCCATTGAGAGGTGTCAAGGAATATTGTATAGACAAGCATATGGCTTGTGGAATGTTCTCATTCCTTAAAGAGTGATTGTATGGTGTTGTCCTACCTTAAAATTTTGATTAATAAAGTGAAGCATTTCTATATTCAGATCTTGTTATTTCTTGAGTATATTTGTATTTTCATATATTTGCAAGTCAGATCTATAGCAATCACCTTGGGCAACCTGTTTGTTGCACCCCTTATTTCTCACCCTTCGTTCATGAGCAATGGTTGTGATAAGTTCTTAAGGATGATCACTCATTCCACCATCGTGTACTTAAAGGGAAGGCTCTGCATTTCTAGATTGACTCTTGTTCCTTCCCTTGGGGATTCCTCTTACCTCACATGGAAACCATATTTTTTACCTCCCGCTCGCAGCATCCTCCGTGTGTTTGGGTTTGAATTTGCTTTGAGATTTGTTGCATGAGTAATCATATAGCAATGCATATTTATATTTATTTGATGATATGTTGGTTGCACTGGCTTTATGATTACACCTAATATTAGCTTCGTCGTATGCATGTTAGGGTAAGATGCATTGCATGCTCTTCTTTGCATTAGAACTAATGTCATATGATATTTCTCATAATAGACTAGTTGCATTTAGATTTAAAACTCCATTTGAGAATTTATGTTTATGAGTCGATTTTAGGGGTCTAATCCAACATGTGTGATCATGAGATGTCGCAAAAGCATGTTGCCCCATGTTTTTCATCTATTGTATGTGCAGGTAACAGGTATGTGGTGTACCAAGAGATTGTTCGTGTTCTCATGACCTCTTGTTTGAGTACCTTCGCTCACTATTCAATAGATCACGTCCCAATTGGAGCTAGATATTACCCACCATTTTATAAGTGGTATCCCTAGGAGAAAAAAAAATCTCTAAAATGGTCCTCAGCCGGCAGCCATAAACCCCTTCCAACCACCAACTAGATCGTTGTGTCACTTCTTAGCGACCTGAGCCAGCGATGTGGTCCCTCACTCATCTGTCATGATCGTATGATTGAAGGTGGGCCTCCCAAACCTAAAGGTATGCCTTGTCATTTGGTACTTGAGTATTGTAGTTTACTTATGGAGACTTTTGGGCATGAATTAATGGAGAGATTCGACGGAAAGAATAGGTTAGGTCTGTGCTCTTTTCCCCTAGATCTCTTTTGGACGTTAACCTGGGAACCTAGTCCCATGGGATCTCTTTTACTGACCTTTGGGCCCTCGAGATGATACTTCATGAGAAACCCCGATTTTGGTTGCGTGGTCCCGCTCCCTCATCCACATACATCACTCCCCCTCCACTCATTATAACCCCATTCATCGTTTCTCCCACTTGGGTCCACATTCCTCAATTGGGTCCATATAGGTTAGCCTCCCCTTCCCCTTGCCCACACCTTGGATCAAGCCTGGAATGATGCTTCAGAGGTCGATACAGTTGAAGAAGAAAGAAGAACAAATATAACAAAAAAAAAGAGCATAAAAGATGGTCGAGACAAACACATTTAGCACGTGGGAAAAATCCAATGCATGAGCTCCACCCCATTCTTATAGCCATCACCCTGGTTCCTATATGCACTAGATGAGCCTCTTTTATCATTCAGGAACCCATGTTGTCCCAACCCCTGGTGGGCAATGAACCGCCCCACCTCAAAGGGGGTATCCACTGCTATACTTTACATATCATGTTCTTACTCCTTGAGCCTCGAGTAGTTAACTAAAGAAAAATCATAAAATGCAAAAAGCAATTAAAGAAAGGTGAAAAAATCAAAGTCGCAGTAACTCATGTACTACGATTGCTCCCTCATATACATTATATACCCAAGTGTGGGTTTCCCCTTTATTAGCTACCCTTGTACTTTGGCATGTGACCCAAGATTGCCCCTACCATCCTCTACTCTGTACCATCATTTTATCACATACCACCAACATTTGAAGGATGTACCTTGGACATCTCATCCCCTTTAAAAGTAGAAACCACCTAATAGGGCACTTGGTTAACCCCCCTTAGAGCTTGGAGACATTAGCACATGTCAAAGCCCACTATGGAAGGGCATGCCATTATGAAGTGCCCACTTGTTGTCCATGGTCTATAAGCTCTTTAACTCAATTTCTTTAAATGACTTGTTGTACTGGAAGGCAAGGGGACACATTAGATCTTATGCAAGATTACAGATGGTCTCCATTTTGGGTTTGGTCTCCCTATATGATGTATTAACCCTTAAAAGGTCTACTTTGGCACATGTAGGGTGTGTGTGGAAAGTCATGCGCCTTCACAATGGTAGACTTCATACCATAGATCCCCAGAGATGTTCAGAGATTGTTCGAGTTTCACCTATTGAACGAGGAAGATCCATCTGGTTCACCATGCCTAGTCGACCCCAAGTTCTATCATGCACTTGGCAAATGACCCAGGACTCGTATGTTGATGTGGCATCACTTACATTATCATCTGAGACCTTACAGATGGTCTACAGGCATCTTCGATCTACTTGGAGACCCATGAAATTACTTGTGTACCCCCACACCCAATTGGGAGCACCACGGATTTATTATTTGAAGAACAAAGGGCCAATCCCTTGTCCACTATTTTGGGAAGTCCTATTCATCATTATGCCACTTATGGACTTCATCAAGCTTGTTAGAAGGCCCAACGACATGTATTATTGATCATTCGACCTCTTAAGAGGCTTATTCTTTTGTTTATGAGCTAGTTTGGTGGGTTTGTCACCAAAAGTTAGTTATTTTGCACATTATTTTATTTTAGGGGCTAATGTAGGCCTAGTTAGCTAAATCGAACGCAATAGAGGTGTATGAATAGAAGTGATGAGGATTCATTTTAGCATCACCACTTGGATTTGAAACATGTATCTCTTTAGAGATTTTCGCTATCTTTCTTAGAGGATGAATTTTTAAACATGGAATGAATTTTGATGTTTGGGTTATTTTCTCATGTCTTGGAGCTTCTTGAATGGCAAAATTTTGGATGGTTGGATATATTCTTATACATGTAAATATAATTTAATGATATTCTTTCTATCTATTTTTGTCACATACATTGTTGTTGGGATTTCGCTACACTAGGACTTATTTGTTACATCCCTTTATAGGAAGTAGTGGAAATTTTGTTTTTAGATAGTGAATGTTTCATGTACGGGCCATATATAATGAATGAATGTTCCTAGGGATGTTTCATTACTGAAATGCATCTTGATAAGCCATCTATGTTACAAAACTGTTAAATTTGGAAACTAGGGCCAAACTTCGCATTGGACAGCGTATATCAAGTAGCTCATATTTTTCTTGGATTCCTCTCCGAGAGGTGTACGATTGACCTAAAGATCATCCCATGCTGACATGTACAAATGAAGTTATGGACTTATTTTGATTATGGGCAAATTGTCAAGGTTGGCCAGCGAACTCATGTAGGCTCAAAAGCCCAACAATCGCGTCTATTCATCCTCAACGTTGCATATAAATACAAGGTGCCTCCTCATATAAATACAAGGTGCCTCCTCCTCATTTTGGCATCTTGTCTCATTCATCTTTCTCTCTCTCTCATCTTGATTGGGTACGGATTTCTAGGCCCCTCTCTCTCCACACATGCGAAAGGAACACTGTCTTTTCTAGCTACTACGTTGACCAAATTTGACTGAAATTTCAGGAGGCCGAAATATCAGGAGGTTGACTTTGACCAACGTTGATCTAGTTTGACTTTAGTTTTGTGAGGGTTTTGTTTGGTCAGGCCACTATTTTGGGCACAAAAACCAAGGTAGTTTGACCCTTGTATTGACCAGCGTTGACTACCCTAATTCAAGTTATTGTGTTGACTTTTGTTGACCAGCTCTGACTAGTTAGTTTCAGATTGTTTTGGGCTACATTATCCTGTTGTTGGAGGCTGACTTGACCAAGGTTGACCGAGCTGTTTTGGAGGTCAATTTTAGCCTTGTTGACCAACGTTGACTTTTTGGTTAGGGCTTTCTGTTTTTGTTGTTTTCACTGATCAGTTTGGGCCTAAGTTGCACGAAACGAGGAAACGGATACGAGTTTTCAAAACGAGCACGGATACGAGTTTCCGAAACGAGCACGGATACGAAACGTGACCTCCCCAAATTTTGGAAATGGGGAAACACGAATATATATATCTATATTAGAATTTAGGACATTTAAGAAATGTTATGTGCAATCATAAAGCATACATGATGCATTATAATTTATTATATTTAAACATTATAATTTAATTTACATCACATTTACTCATGAATGATCACATAATGAAAATAAAAATATCGGAATATCCAAAAGCAACCTTTATTATATATCCAAATCTCAAAATCAGCCTTAATTATATATATGAGGCTGCAAGTACAATCAATACTACAACGTTGCAAGAACTATATAGACAAAAGACTATTCCTCGTCATCATAATCCTCATCAAAAATAAAAGCATAACCATGATCAACAGTGGATGGTGGTGCTGAAAAAGATAATGAACCAATGCCACTTCTAGGCTGGACCTCAATATACAGGGCAGCGAGAGAGAGATCCAAATCAAGACTTTCTGCATCCACATCCCATTCTTTAGAAGGACCATTGTTGTATTCTGAACCCCTATGAGATGCAAGGCGAAGGTTAGAGTGCACATAAACAAGATCCTTTGCCTTCTGTGAGCCCAACTTATTGCGCTTCACAAAATGAATAAAACCATAAGTGCTCCAATTCCTTTATGCTAATGAAGAACTTGCCACTTGTGAAAGAATACGAATGGCAAGGTTTTGCAAATGTACACTATTTAATCCATGACAAATCCAACACCTAACTGGATTCATGGTGCTTCTCTCCTCCAACACTAATATATCTACATAATCATCTATTCCTGCAGCAAAACTGGAAAGTTATTCATTTACCTCCCTATGTAGATGAAAAAGAAACATTCTCATAAGGGCTTTTTTCACCCCATTAGCCACCTCTCTATCTTTATGGGGTACCTCCCTCTTCCCATTGCTTTGAGAAATAAGATCCTCATCATAAAATTTGGGGTTCAAGGCATGTGTTAAAGTGTGCAATGGAGTGTTGAAATTGTTCCACCTATCAACAATGATTTTCTTAACTAAACCAACAAAATGATCATCAACAAACAAAAGTTGTGGAGACTCTTGCGAAATGATTTTCATAGTTTTCTCAACCATGGAATCCATGCCATCATATACCTCTCCTAAGAAAGGTTGGTTAGTGTCAGCACTCTGAAAAATCTCAAATGCAGGGGTTGTGAACTTTAGCAAGAAATCTATCTTGCTCCACCAATCCTCATCAAGGCACAATCTACGCACCATATATCCCCGCTCTGAATCTGCTTGTCTCCACTCAATCCAAAGTTGACTCACCACCATAGAAACTAATGCATACTTAACCTCAACAAGGCGGCGCAACATCAAGAAGTTTGAGGCATATCTTGTCTTAGCAACTTTTAACAACTCCAATTTGGAGTACTCTCGAAATATGGCCTGAGATTGGTGGTGGTTGGTGATGAATTTGACAACCTCTCTTGCTTCCCCAGTGATTTCATTTATCCATGAAACTTTGTTGTCGATCTCCTGTAAGATCAGATTCAGATTACGGACAATGCATGGTGTCCAAAAGATGTGGTCATACCTCCCCTCAATAATTAAACCTGCAGCTTTGCAAACTGGTGCATTATCCGTGATAACTTGCA